>JAVQJX010089473.1:0-25768 GCA_036025115.1 Ambassis agassizii
AAAAAAAAAAAGAAAAAAGAAAAAAAAAGGACCGCTTATGTCCTTTCGTTATTTTATCACCTGTGTTGTACATTTCGCTACCTAGTAGTGCACAACATGTTTGTTTTTCGTGACTCCGAAAATGTATTATTTTATATTGATTAATATTTATGTGGAAGCATGTTATTTACATCAATATTCCTCCGAGATATTATTTTTTCCCCATCTTTCCCGTGTAACGTGAACGCAGCATATGTGTTAGCTAGTCAGTCGGCTAATATGAGTTTCGTTTCCTTAAATGATGTCCAAATCTGATTATTTAAAGCATATTTATGACTCTGAAATGTCTTTGCTGTGGCACTGTGGCCACCACATCGCTTCTGGCACACAAAAGTGAAGCTATATCTCTCTGTGAGCTTTGTACGCCAGGTATTGTTTGCTAACGTTAGCCAGCTAGCTAGCTTCCTCTCCGGTATGTTACAACGGTTATTTCTTTCAACACAGAAGCTGAAGATCGCTGCAAAAAATGTCTCCTGCCAGAATACCAGGTAGCTAGAGGGCATATTTAGTTAATTAGTATTGATGGTGTGTTTAAAAAAATGTTAGTAACGCACAGATGGATAATTTAAAAGTCCCAGACGTTCCTATGTCAGAGCTAAATTACCGTATAACCTGTTTTAGTTGGAATTCTTTTTCTCCATTTCATTCCTTCCAAAATGTATATTGTTAAACACTCTGTACACTACATTGTTTACAAGTTCTACACAATTACATGAAAGTTTGTGAACCCTTTTTTTTGGCACCAAAGTGACTTGAAACATCATTAAATGTTCACATTTCCTAAAAGCAAATGGAACCATTAAAGGCAACTGTGTTGTTTATTATTGAGAAAAGCAGTGAATGCTTGAATATATGTGAGTAAATATGTAGTGCAGAAGAACATTTTCAACCAAGTGTATGATAATCACTCCTCTGTGAGAAATATAAAACCACCTGTAAATTGTCACCAACATCACTTTCGGTCACAGAATTTCCTCATAAATTAGGGTTAGGGTTATCTGGTGATGAAGCACAGAGGAGCATTATGGGAATTTTCTTGATTTCACTGAATATAAAATGTGTTTTGCTACCTGCTGATATTTACTGTCACTGGCAGACAGGAGGAAGTGAAGGCAGAAGCCACAGGGCACGTTTGTCTGGTTAGGTTACTAAAGCAAATGATGGATGTCCTAAATAACTTCATTCTTGAACCACATACTTTGTTTCATTTCCTTGGGCAGGTTCAGGTTTGTTTTTATGCACACTCACATGTCAGCTGAGAGGAGCCAGGAATGTGAAACCTAAAGCCTCCACAGCACCCCCCCATCGTTTTCCCTTCTCTTACATCAGCTGTGCCCCCGTTTTTAGACACCAGCTTTGCTTACTTTTGCATCATTTTTCTGAACACTGAATAATTATTCACGCTGTGTGCAGAAAACTATAGAAATTTGTGGGTTAGGCTGTGTTTTTTTTTGGGCCTGTGTTGTGAGATTTCCAGGAATATGAGAGTTTGAGTAACAGACAAGTCATTTACATGAATGAACATGTTTGCTTTCAGTTTCATTTCTGTCCAACTTCATTCAGTTTCATCATGAAACTGCAGTTAAGGAGGGAGGGGTTAGTATAAAAGCTAAAACAGGAAGGCTGGCAGATCAGTAAGTCTGGTGATGGAAATGAGCCGCACGACTTGTTATTTGAGAGAATAGGTAAGACTGACAGAATTAATGGAGGAATTCTGACTGATGCATATATACTGTATTCTTTATTATCTTATTAGTGCCCTACGTTGTGGTATGTGATGTTTTTCAGTTTAGGTATTCTTCTGCTGCCCATTTCAGCACTTTAAAAACTTTTGTTGTTTAATTGTTTACATCATAGCATATGACTCATAAATCAAGTACTGATAGTCTGACTTGTTTTTATCAACAGACTGTTAGTGAAAACACTTGTAGTGTATATGTTTGGATGGAAAATATTGTGTGTGTTTGTGTGCTCTGGAGAGTTGTAATGACGACTGGTCTGTGCACAGTATTACAGCAGAGTTGTTACACTGGTGACTATTCTTTTGGCTTTACAGAGGTCGTGCTTCCTAATGTAAAATGATTTTTGGCCTGATCAGATTCAAGTTGGAATTTAGAGTCCAAGGATTTTTGTTGTTGTTTCCTTTCCTACAACCTGTTTTAATACAGAAAGTTTTGATTATATTTTATATTTTGTCAGATTTGTGCTCATTGTGCTTATTTCACCCATATACACTTGTGTTGTTTTCTCTTGACAGCGTCACGTAAAATGGAGGATATTCGAAAAAATGTTGTTGACATGCTGAAGCAGCACCCTGAAGGCATCCCGCTGAAGAAGGTGGCTGTGTCTTACAACCAGACGTACCACAGAAACCTGACTTTATCTGAGTTGAGGTTGGATTCTGTGGCCAGCCTGATAGCCTCTCTGGATCAGGATCTTGTTGTGCTGGGGGAAGATGTGTTTCACAGGGACCATGTGGCTGCAGGTCGAGCTACAGTTAAACACCAGGCATTACCTAAACCTGCACCCCACAGCAAAAAGGTGGTTCTGAAAAACATTGTGTTGATGATGAAAGAGCATCCAGACGGGGTTCCTCTGAGCACAGTTGCTATCAGCTACAGCCAGAAATACAGACACAACCTGGTCTTAGCCTCACTGGGCTTCAAAAATATTTCCAGCCTGGTAGAATCTTTGAAAGATGATCTAATTTTGATCAACGACACGGTGTTCCACAAGATTCACCAGCCGCAGGCTGGGCTGTTAACAAACACTACAAGGGACTCTAGGCCTGTAACCCCAAAGACCCCAGATCCACCGGTGAGGAACAACAGCCCTGCACCTCCTACTGTCCCTGTGCAGGCCGCAAGCCACAGTATGCCGGCCACTCAAGGCTTTATGAACCTTTTAGGCACTCCTCTGGTTGCAGCTGTTCCTGTATTTTCCCCCAGTTGTGTTCCTGTTAACCCATTCCTTTCTGCGACTAAACCAGCCGAGGATGTGACACAACAGCAGCTGTACCAGAGGGTCCTAGAGGTTTGTCAGCACAGCCCCACATTCTATAGGTTAGGTTAGGTTAGACTTTATTGATCCCACGGACGGGGAAATTCACTTATTACAGCAGCAAAGCAGAGAAAGTGAGAAAAGAACAAATAAATAGATAATCTTCAGGTATATACTACCTGCCTGAGGTACTGTAGATATTTGCAAAACATTTTTTTCAAATGTTAAAAGCACATCAGCCAAGAATTAATCTATAGAAACCACACAGTGAGTAAAAGCTTTATTGATGTTTTCCAGGTGATAAAGACGCACCAGCTTACTACTCCAACAATGGATCAGCTCCAAACCTACTACGTACTGCAGTATGGTGAACAGTTTCCTATCTCACAGTACATGTCCCTGTATGACCAATTACAAGATAAGAAGCATTCCGAACCTACAGTAGTTCCCAAAACTGCAGCATGGCAGACACCTGCAGGTAAACAAAGCATGAGTGTCATGCATGAAGAGTGAGTTGTGTTGTTTCATATTACTAACACACAAATATCCTCGTACAGCAACAACAAAAGAAAAAGAACAGCAGCCAGCCGCTGGGCTCAGCTTATGCGCTGACTTTGACTTTCCAGTGCTGGGGGCTGAAAAGAGCCTGGCCAAAGAGCAAAAGAGCAAAGTGAGAGATGCCAACCAGAGAGAATACAGTGCCCCTGTCTTTAGAGAAGCTTATCATGCCCAGCTGAGAGAAGTCCTTGGAAGTAATATGCGTGCAGCGGAGGCCATTGAGGAGGATGAGGAGGGCACCACACAGAGACGCAGGAGCCCAACGGATATTGATACACTCAGCAGTGTGATGGAGAGTGTGAGAAGACAAATCGCTGATGAGGGAGAGCTGGTCACCAAGGAGAAGGTGAGGAAGAACACTTTGTTACTTTTCAGTTTCTATATCCTGCCACTTGTCCTGCTTTAATTAACAGATAAAACCTAATTAATTCAGTAGGGTGGACCTGCACTTGTTCAGGGCACACCCAGTGTAGACTCACCAACAAGTTCAAACAGTTGAAACAAAGTCCATAAACCAGTTTCTTAGAGCTTAGGTAAGGTAAGATGGGTGGAGAGAATCAGCTGAGGTTGCTACATATGGGAGAATGGGTGCATATTAACTTGAATCTAGTCCAGACATCAGTTTATTAAAATGAGTGCCACAGCAACATATATTTGAATGAAGAGGCTAATATGAAAAAGCTAAATCTGAGGCTAACGAATTAGAACGATATGGCAATAAGCACCCGACAGGCACCAAGGACGCCAGTAGACAACTGTTTCTTTCCTGAAGGATAGATAGCAAGTTGCAAAACATTCAACATTCAAAACATTCAACACAGTACACGTGGTGACATTCTGGAATTTTTTCATGGACACTTGAGGATTATGGGTAGAAACAACAAAGATCCAGAGGCAGACAGCGAGGTGGGTGGGTTATGGGGTGGTGAGGGGGTTGGGGTTTGGTGCATGTGCCTCAGTGAGTGAGCGGTGTGTGCGGTTGTGTGACCCAAGGCTGCCAAATGTTTACAGGTCAGTCCTTCAGATTGTCCTCGAGGGGAGATGTGAGCTGAATAGGACTAGATAGGAGCACAGCTGCTGAGCTATTCTACAAAGCCGGGAGAGGAGAGAGACAAAACAATGCTAATGCTAAGGCTAAAGCTGTATCTGAGGTTAATGCTGAGGCTAAAGGTAAAGCAGAGGCTAATGCTAAGACATTTGAGTGCAATTATCATTATCATTACTTCAAGGAATTTGTTAAACTAATGACTGCTCTGTTGTTCTAAACCACTCGCAAGCTGCTTTACGTCAGCATACTGTTAAATCTGTTATATCTGCTACTTTAGCAAAGATCCCGCCGTCATAAAGGCTGCAGGTTATCCATCCCATCCTAAGGATGCAGTACATAAACAGTATATAATATCCAATGTGTGTGCTTCGTGAAATGACCCCAAGTTTCTAATGCACTGTATTCTGTGTCCTCATTGTCCTCTCAACCCAGGTCATATCCAGGGCGTGCATGCTGTTTCCTACTTTGGACCCAAAAAAGCTAAGACCCTGGACTATCCCAGCTCTGAAAGACCTTCTATACATCATGAGAGAGATCAACATGTTCATAGAGGTTGAAGAAATTTGTTTTGTGTTTTTATCTGACTGTTTAGGTCTCTGTATAGAGAACGTCTTTTCTCTTTTTCTCAGTCCACAGAAGCCGTGACGTCCGTCTGTACTCTGTACGAACTGGGCCAGTCACTAGCTGGACTGAAGGACAAGAAGCGCTACGAAGAGCTGAATCTGGGACCCCTCTGTAAACTCCCCCTTATTAACCGCATGTTCAAGATCGACCCTAACACCAAGGATGATGATATCCACCAGATTGAGACTGTAGACATCTTAAAGGTACAGCAACCAATGTAGTTTTATTTGGAGGCAGCTGAGTGGGCTTTGCATTTAAGCAAATAAAGTCAAGAACGGCATATAAAATGCAAATGACATCCTCATTGAGACTGAAGTTGCTATGGCAATTTATATCTGAAGCTTAAATATTACAGCAGCAGTGTGGTTTGTGCTGAAAGTTTCTCATTATAAACACAGCTCAGACTGTGTACTTGTCATACTGCATTAATGTAAATTATACACAGGTCCTGCAATTTAATGATTTGACCCTGCGCTATGTAAAGAGCTCACTTGTGGCTACAAGTAGAGTAGACATTTTGTGCTGTATAACAGACTTTGTTGTCAGTTGAATCAATCATAGCTTCCATATTTCATTAAATTTTGTTTCTGCAAATCTTTTATTTTGGACTAATTGTTTAGAATAATCAAAAGCATTTATTTCACAGCTGTGTTGTTGTTTAACATTGTTTATCTTTGTGTAGCAACTCCGCAATTTTAGGAAGAAACAGAGCAAGGTAAAGGTGGACCTGGCTGAGTTTATGAAGTACCTGGCTGACCACTACAACTGTGACTCTCCCTACGAGCTCGGTATCAGGATCCACAGCGTCGGGCTGCCGATATCAGTAAGAGTCACTCTGTGACATTCAGAGAAGGCTGACAGATGAGTCATCATCATAAGTTGTTTATAATGTGCACAAAGAGAGCAATTCCTTGCAGCAGGAGTTAGTCACACACAAGATGTAACAAGGAACACAACGTTCATGAAAGCTTAGTTAGCTGAGATGCTTTCAAAGTGTATAAGCAGACTGATAACTCTTCTCTGTCCCCTCCAGACCCTGATGAAGGTGAGCCGGGGCGAGCACCTCATATTGGATCGTGCTAGAGAGGTCATCCTGAAGGAGCTTGAGGAGGAGACCTATGAGCGTCTGAGAAAGATCAAAAAGACCATTCTAGAGCCTGTGCAAGGTGCAGGTTCCTTCCCCTTCACAGGCAACCTGGATCTTAGGAAGAAGTACGCCTCCATGACTGCGGCTGATGTAGTGCTAGAAGTCTTCTCAAAGGCGGAGGAGGTGTTCAGCCACAAGATGGCCAACGTGAGTGCCAGTCAGACACAAATGTTTTAATGTTTGTTCAGATGTGTCAAAGGAAGTTGCTCTCAGTGACAGTGTGGGAATTTTGTGGGTTTTTTTGGAGCTTAGTGGTTATGACACTCTGGTCTCCTTAATTTTCTGTTGTAGACTGCTGGGTGTTAATTCCACTAAGCCCTCCAACATGAGCCTTCAGGGGGATAACGAGTAGTTTCAGGGCTGCTCTCCAGTTCTGAAGTCATTAACAAAATGTCACCCTTCATAATTCCCTAATCCTTAATGAAAAAAAAAACCCAGCTTTAACTGATGAATACTGGCTAGACATTAAATCTGAGACGAAACTCGTCTTGGCAGCCGCCTACTTGTACATATTCTGGGATAATCTTTATCCTATTTATCTGCTCATTTTGATATCATCATCCTTTAAATGAGTTCATTGTAAAACATTCAGGTCACTCGATCCATCATCTTATCCTGAGATGGAAAGTCGGGGGGGTGGGGGGGGGACTACAGTCCAGATTCTTCCTGGAGCAATAAGATGCCTCCCCCTTCTTGTTACAAAAACAGTGAAGATGCAAAGATGATTTCAAGTTTCACACTTATGTCACTCACAAAGTGTAGCATCTGTTTTACACTCCAACACACCTAGCAGCTGACTCAGCCGGAGCTACTCTGTGGATAGAACTTGTTTTGTTACGCACAATTGATTGAAATCTGTTTGCTTTGGGTGTGTCAATACACATATGGATGGCATGTAAATGATGACCATGTCTCTGATACTAAGCTGTATTTGTTTTATAATCCACAGCAAGTCCAGAGCTTCCTGGTGAAGGTGTCAGGTGACCGGCTGGCAACTGCTCTCTTTCAGCTGGCCATCTGTGGAGGCTCCCTGGCTGTTCCACAGGACCTGGTGCTCAAAGACAAATCATCCAAAACCACTGAGCAAACAAAACCAGTGGACAAGGCCTCCACCCCTGTCCCCAGTGAAGGTTCCAATGCAATGAGTTTGTTGTTTCCACTAAACTTCTTCGGCTATGTGTAGCATGTATCTAGTCCACATTTTTCTCTCTGTGTCTCTCAGCCAAAGTGAAGCAGTACTTGAAAGAGAGCCTGGCTGCTGTGAACACGGCCATCACTTTGGCTCACATCGCCTCCCTGGAGAAGAAGATGGCCAAACACTTTCACGTGAAAGATTTCCTCTCTTTGGAGCAAGGAAACTTCTTGGATTTCCTGGTGAAAAACATTCAGGTATCATTTTTTTTGTTGCACTATGAAGGAGAGATCACACAGTCACATCTTGCCATGTTAACGCTGTTCTCTCTGGCTGTGTGAAGCTGCTGCAGGACACACTGGGGTCCACTTTGATTCTGGGCAGTGGCAGCATGGATGTTGCTGGCAGCGGCTTCAGACCCAGCAGACAAGACGTGTTTGAGTTCATCAAACAGTGTGGTGACTTAACCTCCACTGATCCAGATGAAGTGAGTCTCTTAAATGCATTAAAGATGTTGCAAAAAGCCTTCATTAACATCGTGTTTTCTTTTGCCAGCTCACACACGTTGAGTCAGCGCTGAGGAACCACTTCAAGGTACGGGACAGTCGTGAATTATGTTACGGCACGTTGCACATGCTGGCTGGTCTGGTCCAACGCCAAAGAGGGTTGTCCGGTGGAGGGCAGAGCCAGGTCTACTATGAGTCAGCCGTGTTTGCCAAACACAGCAAATCAAGGTTAGAAGGTTTGATGATGGTTTTCTCACAGAACATGAACTCTACATTCATCCCTCTTTCCGTCATTCTTCCCCTTACCAGCACTGAACTTGGGTGTGAGTCAGTGGGCTGCCTAGGTGAAATGTCCAAGGCCCAGGCCCTGGCCAGCTTGCTCTCTTGCCCTCTGCTGGAGGACTTAAGCGAGTGGAGCCAATGGGAGCTGATATTTAAACCGCTCCATGGCCCCCTGAAGGATTTCATTGAAAGAAATGCAGGTATGTGTCAAACACATATTCACTTAGCAATGCTGCATCCCCCCTGCTTTAATACATTTCTTTGTTTACTTGTCATACAGCTAATACAGGGCTGGCCGCATTGGAGGTGACACCAGGTTTTCTGCTAAGGATCACCACTCACACCGGAGACAAGCCTTTCTCGAGTGCCGCCGTGTCCCTCGACCCCGTCGGCACAGCTGGCCACCTCGTCTCCATAGTGGTAGCTGATGGGATCGTCAATGCTCCCCTCGCCCTGCTGGCCAATCACATGGAGAGCTCTCTGGCAGAAGCCTTAGCTAGAGAAGGTTGTGTGTGTGATTTTGTTCAAGCCAGTTTATACACCTGGAACAGTGCATTTTAAATAGCTGTGTTGTTGTTGTTTAGATTTGTCCCAGGCTGAAGAGGATGTGTCCTGTTACAACAGAGTGACGAAGTTCCTCCTGTCATGTTTGACACGAATCCCCACCAGAACATGCCAGGCTCTTTTGCAACAGGTCAGAAACAGGAAGTCTGATATCGCTGTTTGCAGATTTGTTTTAAATATTGATGTCAGTCTGTATAAATAGGAAGCATTCTTCTTCTTCCCTCTGACAGCATTTCAGTGTCTCCTTGACCAATTGAGTGTGCAGCTTTAACCTGTAAATTGAACCTGCTCACCTAAATTTCTAAAGAGGTGGCTGTAATCAGTCACACAGTTGTCATGCCAACCAGAAATAGAGCAGCTCTCTTACAGCACTAAAACCATTTTTTGCAACAGTGAACACTAGATTTACTTAACAATATGTTGAAATGTCAGGCTGTGCATTTCTGTTGCAAATCTCATTGAGAAATTGTTCTATTTTTTCCAGGTGTTTCTGGAGCCTTTTTCTCGGGTCTTGGGCCAGGCCAAGTCCAAACAGGTGCTCATCAAAGTGGCTCAGTCCGACACAAGGCACCTGAACTGCCTGCATCGGCTGGGCATCCTGCTGGGTGTTACAGACTGGGTCAAAGACTATCAGAAAAAGCTGAACCTTGAGCAGAGCCAAAGCTTTAACAGACAGGCAGCACCCATGGATCAGATCAAGGTCAGAGAGGTCAGAAAGAACGTATGATGATTCTGCTTTGACTCATCACCTAATTTGTTTTATTTTTATTGCTCCAGTCTAATCTGATAGATTCTGTGAGTAGCAGCCTGTCTGCCCTAAATATGAGTGAAGATGAGGATGTGGATGATAACGTCATGGACAGCAGCTTTGCTTCCTCCCAGCTCAACCAGAGCTCACAAGGTGATTGACAGGACAGGACACTACACTGGTTTAATATCCAGTTCACAGTTTGGTAATTAAATGTCCATTTTTTTATTTCCTTCCAGTCAATGGTGAGCCTGATGTAGAAATTGAGGAGGAACAGGATGAAGAGGAGCTGTATGAGTTGGCCTCACTTCCAAACGGGGAGACGTCAGATGTCTGCAGTGAAGCTGAAGGAAGCCAGACTGAGGAACCGCTTGAGAAGTCCGACACTGATGAAAAGGAAGCTGAGGCTTCACAAAAAGCCATAATCGAAGACATCAGGTTTGCTGTCTTAATCTAGATTGACTCTGTTTAATTATGCTCCTTCAAAGCTGACCTGTGACTCCAACTCTAATGTTCTGACAGGAAAAGCGAGTTTGGTATTGGTGTGGAATTGAACGCTGAAGGCCAGAAGCTGATGCAGGTCCACCAGGAGAGACTGGGCCGCAGTTTGGACCGTCTGTCCACTGAACTCTACAGCAAAGACACTCACTTTGTCCTGGAGCTCATTCAGGTAAGTTATTGTGAAACCTTTGAATGTTTAGGTTTTCACTGTGGCTCTCTCTAACTTTCCCCTCTGTTTTTTTTTCAGAATGCTGATGACAACAGTTATCCATCAGAGGCCGGTGTTGTTCCGGCTCTGGCTTTTGTGGTGGAGAGAGACTGCATCACCGTCCTCAACAATGAGTCTGGCTTCCAAGAGAGGAACATCCGCGCCATCTGTGATGTGGGCCGCAGCACCAAGGGCAAACACAAATATGGATACATTGGTATCTGCCATATTTTTTAATGTCATTACTATATTATGATTTTTCGTTTTGTTTTTTTGAGCACTGAATGATCCTGGTTGCTTGACGTCTTACAGGACAGAAGGGCATTGGCTTCAAATCAGTCTTTAAGGTCACAGACTGTCCTGAAATCCACTCGAATGGCTTCCACCTGCGCTTCAACAAGCACTGCGGCCCCATGGGATACATCCTCCCACACTGGACTGACGATGAGAGGCCTCTGGACACACAGCTGAAGGGCATAAACCAGTACAGGTTAGACAGGAACGGGACACTGACCAAACCTTTAAGACCAGTGTTTACTGTATTTAAACACCCATGTGCCCTGTCGCCTATCAGCTGGACGACTAAAATCAGCCTGCCTCTGCGTTCCGAGAGCCATCAGACCAGAAACCTGTTTCATGACGTGCATCCCTCCCTGCTGCTCTTCCTGCACCGCCTGCGCTCCATCACCATCTACAATCAGGTAAGAACATCTTTTAACGTGAACGAAAAGCAGCTTAACAAGGTTTTCTTCTGACTACTTTGTTCTTTTTACACAGAGTGAGAAGCGTCTTGTGACGATGACTCGTAAAGACCTGAGCCACAGTGTGCTGGAGGTGGAGCACACAGAGGGCATCGAGCGCTGGCTAGTGGTCAAAAACACACTGCAGACTAAAAAGGTGATACACACATCACTTTCCTACTGCTTCATGTTACTGCCCATGTTTACACTGCTGCTCCTCAAAGGTCTCTCCACTTCGCTGCTTGTTTTGATGTTCCATCAGTTTAATCCCTGCTACTCTTTTTTCCTCCTCCATTTCCCAGAGACTGTTACCTGCAGTTAGATTATGTAACAGAAGGAACAAAGCTGTATGAGAGAAAGCATCCTGTGCTCCATCAACCTCACTGTCAGTGTGTGCAGCCTGCTTATGAACTGTCATGACACTGACTCGTCTCTGTTTCAGATCAAAGAGGACATCGAGTTTACTGAGCTCGCTCTGGCTTTCCAGCTCAACAGTGACATCAGAGAAGGTGACATTATGTGCCAGCCTCAGAAGCAGCCTGTGTTCGCCTACCTGCCGCTTCGCAGCTTCGGTTTCCGTTTTATCATCCAAGGTGAGCGTGAAGAGGAGTTCACAGTGTTCACAGAGACAAAACAATGCATTCACCATTTAACACCTACTTCCTCTCTAGGTGACTTTGACATTCCTTCCTCTCGTGAAGATGTTGACAGAGACAGCTCCTGGAACCAGTGGCTTCGTTCAGAAATACCACAACTCTTCCTTCAAGCCATGGCTGTCTTTACTGTAAGACTGCAAGGCTATTTTAAGGCTGAAAGAACTGATGGGATGAGATACATAATGATCCATACAAGGAGCTCAGATCAATTATGAATAGACAGCAGCAAACAGAATGAGAGGAAAATAGAGGATAAAAGAAAGAAAATTGAACACAATTGATCAGAAATAACCCAAATAGTCCTGAAGGTGTTTCTGATTAAAAGTTGAGGTGTCATGTACTCTGAATATAGGCTTTTAATGTGGAATATCTTGGCAGGAAGAGACATTTATTTTATAAAATGACTTTGTTGGACTCCACATTTTAGTATGGTTTAATGTATATGTAATATTTGTAAACATTTGCAAATTGCAGGAGACATAATGAAGACATTTGTAGTACAGCTTCAAAAATGTCCACAAAATGACCCGTTGTCTTTTCTTCTTGTTCCAGGATCATCCTGAGTTCAGCGGGCTGAAAGGCCTCTGCCAGTTCCTGCAGTTTGTCCCCCTGCCCGACGAGGTGTTGGACTTCTTCAAGCCTGTTGCCGGGCAGATTATTCAGCTGCTCAAGGGCAAGGCCTTCCTGCCTACACTCAGTTCAGGTACCGCTGACATCTGCAGGTTGTGCAGATTAAAACACAGAACATACAAGACACTGTATCCATCCCTTCGTTTCCGTGCCTTCTTTGCCAGATGGTGAGGTTGTGTACAAGCTGCCGTCCCAAGTGGCCGTCTGTCAGGATGCTGTGATTCGCGAAGTGATTGGCGGAGACGAGCTGGAAAGGCATCTCTCTCTGTTCTATCTCCATCCGGGCCTGAGCCCTATGCCTCCATCCTCCCTGCTCGCTCACCTGGGAGTCCGCTACCTGAAAGGATCGGATGTTACCACGGTAACCACAGCCATGGCCAAAGAGCTGAGAATGGAAGGTATCCAAACCGGTGAGTGTGGAGGGATTTTCAGTGTTCACTATTACATAGAATTATTGTCCTAAAAATGAGTCACGGTGATGATTATAAACAGCTGTTTGCTCTGTAATCTATGCTTCAGTAAGTTTTCTTTCTTCCAGATGGAAGCCTGCGTCAGCTGGCCAGGCTGCTGGTTTGCAACTTCCGAGCTTTGGAGCACGGCTACGGAGAGGCAGACTCCATCTTACAAACCCTCAGAGATCTCCCCATATTCCCTCTGGCTGATGGACGTGTGGTGACACTAAGTGGGGAGGGAGTGTTCTTTCCTGTGGAAGAAACCAAGACCAAAAAAAAGAAAGCTAAAGACAAGACAGGTAATTATGTAACTGTTGTGTAAATACCTGAGATTTCACCGCACCAGAGATGCAGAGAATGAAGTCCCAGGATACAGTGTACATTATGCAGTATCATGTACAGCTGGGAAAGGACAGCAGCGTCTGTTTGTTTCTTTGGTTTTTGTGCACATAATTACTCTGCACCTGCACAGAATTGGATGTGCCGTGCTGATTGCACATTGCTAAATCAGCTACAACAATAACAACAAACCAGTTCAGCAGATGGAGAAAGAAAGCGGTCACAATGTGGGACAGTAGAGTTTCACAGGTTTCTAAAAATGTGACAAACTGATGAAGAAAAGCAAAAATAGACAAATATGTATCACCTTGGAGATGGTGAGATGTGTACATAAAACACTCTCCGTGTGCACACCAGTGAAACACACAGCAAAAGTCATTATGATACTTCATAAAAATAGGAATCCTGCCCACTTGATAGTCAGGTGAACAGGCTGCAGCACACATTTAGACCACATTGTCTGACGTGTGAGTCATATCAGAGAGGACTCTGAACCCTCTATAAGGATCTGCATCAACTCTCAGACACTCAGGGCAGCCAAGTAGGTGTATGACAAACTTGTGTACATCCATGGACGAAGTTGACCTCTGTCTAAGAATAAGCAGACGTGTACAACCACTTGGCACCCGTGTTGTGCGTCATCACATTCAAAAACAGTACCCAAAGCCGAGGTTTAGAATGGCAAGTATGAATAATTGATTTTCACACTCTGATGTAAGCATCCTGCCACTGCTGCAGTTTGCTGCCTTTAATAATTATCTAGTCTAAGTGGTTTGGGTGTCTCAATCAGTGACTCCAAAGAGCTTTTTATATCCCGTTCTGCCTCCGCGTTCATCTGGATTCAGAGCTTCACATGATGTCCTTTCAGAGTCGGAGCAAGCGATGGATCAGACCACAGGGATATGCTTGTATTTTTTACATCTTCATATAGATTATTGAGCCCTAAAATATTAGAAAAGTTTAACACGTAAAAACCTGCAGCATTAAATGTTGATCAGATTGCTTATTATATTATTTATTGATTTTAATTTTGTGAGGTGACCTTGGGTCTTGAAAGGCGCCTTGAAATAAAATTTATTATTATTATTATTATTATTATTATTATTATTATTATTTTGCACATCTCTGGGTTTTGTGGTGGCTTCAAAGAGACTTCTATCAGCACAGCAGACACATTATCAGTCTTTGTGTCAATCAGACATCATACAGGGTTCCTGCACATTATATCGATATTAATTTGAATGATTTCTGTAAAAACACAAAAGAGAATATGGATGGATACATGAAAAGATGATTTGACTGTTCAGACATCTCACTCATTCGCTTGACAAGTTATTATTTTTGCATACTTGTTTTGTTGTTTTAACCAACGTTAAACAGGTTTATCTTGTCTTTTGCACACAAGCAAAGATGACTCAGTAGCTCGAACATGCATCAGTCTCATTCCATGGCTCACACTGATGACTGGGACAGTTGAGTCCACACAGCTCCCAGAAAAATATACAGGGTTAACTCAGTAACTTATGCACATGCAAGGATGACTCTGGTGCACTCACAAGCATAAATTGATCATGAGTATGTGCAAAAATGTGTCCATTATACCTGTGCAGGCTTCCCTTCATACGTATGTATACATGATCTGTTGTCACAGACAATGTCAGGACATGATACTGGTGCAGTTGAAGCTTTGACTGGTTTTCAGGTCAGTGGTTTTGAAACAGCACAAACTGCGGCCTTAAATGGTGAAGTGAAGTGAACAGAGATGAGTGAGATAGCTTGAGAGAGACAGCAAAGTTAAACTCAGTGTTCTGCTGAAATATTGAACAGTACAGAGATCAGTGGGGATCTTTTGCAGATGCCAGCTTTAGAAAGCAGAAAAATAGGTCAACGGAGGTTTTACAGGTATTTAGGTCCATGTTCATATGTTAGTATAGCAAAAAAACACTTCTGAAAAAAAACAACTGAGAGGAAATTTGAGACATTTTTAAGTTCCTTCAGTTCATTTTTTTCTTAAATTGAGGTCAAAATGTGCTGCTCCAACAGCTGCAGTTCTCTGCCCCCCTTCAAATCATTTTTAGTTCATTTGTTAGTTTTTTAGTGTTTTTGTTTCTGTTTTCACAGTGCCGTCACCTGATTTGTATAAGGACATAAACGTGGTACATCCCTCTCTGCTGAGCTGCCTGGAGCCCCTGGAAAGTCAGCAGGTTCGAGAGCTGCTCAGAAGACTTGGGGTTCATGAAATGGAGCCTCAAGAGCTGCTGGAGCAGCACATCTACCCTTCGTTACGGAGCAACAAATGGAAGGTAATAAATCCCCAGTACTGGTGAATTTCTGTGCCAACTTAGATGTTGTCAAAATGTCACATATTCACTGTTTTTTCTTTTTCGTTCTCCTCCTGTTCCCACTGATTCTACCTGAAGTCAAAGCCTGCGTCAGTGGTTGTGAGTTACTTGATTTTCATCAAGCAGTACTCCTCCTCCAGCCAGGAATACTCAGACATTGCAGTACCCGTCCTCACCTGCAGGGGTCACCTGCTGTGTCCGGCCACTGACAGGGTGCACTTCTCTGAAGAGTACGGCAACATCAACCTGCCAAAGACACTGCCTGGTAGGGAGAAACTGACGCACACAGACACACACACACACACACTGTTTCTGCAAAAAAAACTACATGAACCCTTCCAGTTATTGTTTTCAGTGTCCTTATTAGCCTGAGGAATCTTTACTGTTCCCGGCTGCCATGTCCTTTTTGGACATTGTGTCTTTTGTTAGCATTGAAGAAAGGATGACATGCCTGGGAGTGTTAACCACAGCGGTGTGTTTGTGTTATGTAAGCGGCAGTGAAGTGGGCAACCTGCCACGTAAAATGGATCAGGACACTCAGCCTGTGCTTTGAAAAACAGGAAGAAGGGGTGAAGTTGTGGACACCCATACATTTTATTCACATTTTGATATCCTGAGTTGTACTTTCAGCACCTTACTATCTTACGTCCCCTCCATCCAACAGGCTGTGACTGGACCTTGCTGAGTCCCTGCTATGTGGAGACAGACGGGGATGTAGCAGGATGGAGAGAGCTGTTCAGCAAACTGGGAGTCAGAGATGGTCTCATCATCCGAAAGGAGACACAAACCCTCACTGCTAAAGAACTGGTGAGTGGGACACAAACACAGACAATACTGAAATATGTACCTGTTAACACTGATGATAAAACACTATAGATGTGTTGTGTAAGCACACAATATTTACTGGTTGCGTGGACACCAGCAGCAGTCCTCTACATCTGTGACTCATAATGGCAAATAAGGTTGTGATTAAAGGATGAAGGTACTAAATATTATGAGTCACACCATATCCACAGAGATCTTTGAGGATGAGGAGAAAAAGCAGGTGACTGATGGTCAGTGTCAGGGACAGAGCTGAGGCTGTGCAGGCCACACATTCCTGATGCCTGTTTTAGCCTGAGCCAAGTTTACAGTGGAGCTGTGGATTTGTGATGATACCATCAGTCATTGTGTGACCTGTACTGCCAACATGGAAGATAATACTGACATTGTTTAGTACTGAGACTAATGCAAGGAAACATTTCTGACTTTCTGTGATGTAAATAGTGGAATAATGTTTTTAGGAAAAGAAAAATGCCTCAGATGTCTCATATTTTTTGGGGTTAGATGAATAATTGTCAAAAACACACAGTGTCTCTGTGACTGACAAACAGCCATGATGCAACATTAGCTACATGTTAGTCAAAGATGGACAGCCCCTTTCACACTCAACATAAAACCCAGTAGTTTTATGTCATTAGTGTTTTGTTTACTAAAGGTACAGCCAGATGAGTATATGGTTCCATTTCCCATCTGTTGATGTGTAAATAGGACAGCCAGGTAAACATGTGCACGCCCACAAATTCAATGTACTGTTTGCTAACCCTGCACAGAAAACTAAAGTCGCCTTCCAGGCAAGAAAAAGGGCGTCAGTCAGACTTTTGTAAGAGGTCTATTTCTGTTTGATGGCTGTCACACATCTTTTTGCATAATGTTGTCTAACCTTTAAAACATCCTGTGGTGGAAAAAGCAAGCTGCTCTAAACTGCAGTGTTCAGTGATGAAGCAGCATTAATAGATAAAGAGAAGAGCACGGAACAAGTCAAAGGTGTGTGATGATTATGTAATTCAAAGCAGTGTATGAGCTGCCAGAGAGAGAGAGAGATCAGGGTGTGTGTTTGGTGTGATCAAATGTTCTGTGTCTAGCAGGATGTTCTCGACACATGGCAGGCTTTTGATAGATGACACAGGGAGGCCAGAGGGAAGAAAATCATAACAGCACAGTCTGGCACTTCCTGCAATAACAGCAGAACAGTCAGCAGAACATTTAGCTCACCCCCCCACCTCTCCCTTCTCCACCAGGCATCCAGTCCCTGGTCAGCTGAAGGTGCAATGTGGCACCAAAATCCAGGAGAGGTCTGTGTGCTGGATGACTACCCCTGTGAGGAGTTCCACGCTTTGGCCACGGCACAGCTGCCCGACGACCTCCTCCTGCAGCAGAGGATGGCTTTGTTGAAGCTGCTGGAGACCAACTGGGACACTGGGTAACACCCCTCACATGATTCATCCAGGAAATATTAATAGAAAAGAGTGTATTCAGAGGGCTCCTGTAAAAGCTGTGTTAATGGCTTTTTGGTTTTGGTAGTAATTCCCATTATTCTCCTGCTGCCATTAAGTGATTACTGGGGCGGGAAGTGGGGACTTTAAAAATAATTTTTCCAACCTTTTGTTTGGGTTTAAAATCAGATTAATAATCTGGATTTAGAGGCTTTTAGCGCGGCTACGTCTCGTGACTGGCTGTAAGGAGACCACCAAACCAGTTAGCCGTGTTCACTTCCTCTGTATGACATGTGGATGAATAATTAAAGGATCATGCCAGTGGTGTTACATGTAACATTTATGCTTTACATGACTGCTAACAATTCGACAACGCAGAATGAGAAACTGTGATCAGCTTGACTTTCTTACTGGGTCTGTCTGATTGTTGAGCAGTGATGAATTTAGGTCACACAGTTCTGCCACTTTAGTGAGTTGTCATCCATGCACTGTAATATATAGATACTTCTACATCTATCCTGGTAAACCAAAGGCCATCGTGTGTTCTTTCTCATCCTCCAGACATTGCTACTCTCAGTACCTCACAGCTCGGGTGGTGGACAGCGACGGGCATTCAGTCAGAAACACCAGATCCTCCTTCTACCACCACCTGTGTCGTCTTGAGTGGCTGCCAGCCTATCGCCCGCAGCAATCAGGCCTAGAAGACAGAAAGTACCTCTGCCCGAGCTCGGTCTATCTAATGTCACCTGATGTCTTCGAGCTGCTGGGGACTCATGTCTACTATGTGGATATAAGCTCCAGCGAGTTCAGCAGAGCGTTAGGTATCTAATGTTTAAATCTGATGGAGGTTGAGGGAGTCTTGTGACCAGCTTTAACTGTCCTCCACCTTCTTTTAGGTATGAGGGAAACAATCTCAGTGGAAGTTCTGATTAACTACCTGAAGGAGTGGTGTGTGAAACCAGAGGCAGAAAACCCCGAGAATGAATCCGAGGGGGCAGATTTCACTTCCACAGTTGAGCACATCCACAACATCTACACCCACCTGCACACAAACTGTCCTCAGCGCACCCTGAGGGAGCTGTTCCAGCACACGCCGGCTGTGTTCGTAGAGCATAAGCATAAAAGGTGCAGCATGTTTTCTTTTTTGGGAGGTGGGGGGGGGATGTAAACATGTGAACACCCAAGATCACAGGTAAAAAACTCTGGCTTCTGCTTTTGTAGACGTAATGATAACTGGTGTTCAGGCCGCTTCTACCACCTGAAAGAGGTGTGCTGGAGCGATAACACCACCATGTTCCAGCGCTACAGACAGCTGACTCAAAGAGCCGACAGCCCCATCCAGGAGCCCAGAGTCCTGGCTCCTTTCTACAGCCAGCTGGAAGGCATGAGGGACTTCTTCACGAGAGTAAGAGGAAGCATTTATTGGAGTATTTTTATCAGAGAGCAGATAATCCTCATGGTTTATGTGTCACGTGCAGCTGCTGAACGTCGACCGCAGCCCCAATATGCATCAGTACATGGGCTTGTTGGAACTCATCTGCTCCTCATCTCCCATCCCAACTGCTGAAATGCTGCAGGATGTTTCTGTGCTCTATGCCGAACTTGGTGAGGACATTCAGACTGCCAGTCTTTTGTTTCATCCACACATTTCTTTACATCCCATCTGTCTGCAACTCATTATCATTCTGCTCAACGACTGTAATAAAATTCTGTTTTGACAGCTCAAAAGTGTAAACTTCCAGTATCTGGAGACCAGGAAAACCCTCAGTACAATCTTAACCCTGGTTACTGCTCCACTTTGAAAGGTAACACATCTGTGAGAATATTTTCTAGCAGCTGTTTTTGTGACGCTTCATGCATGGACCAAACTTGTGTTTCTGCTTGACTTCCTTTCAGATTTAATCTCTTTTACAAAATGATGATAAATTATGACAACTCACAAAGGAGAAATGGAAAGTTAAAACTTTACAATGTTATAAGAAAATGTTGGGGTTTTAGTTTAAAATAGTCTAAAATGTGCACATGCCCCTATAATGACCAAGATAAGAGCGTAAAAGTAGTGATGTTACTGTGTTTTATCACAGGTATCTAGCAGTGAGAAAGAAAAGACACCTGCTAAATGTGTGGTGTTAATTCTGTCTGTCCTCTGTCTTTGTGTTCAGGCATGGTGTCTGATAAGAGGGTCTTCCCTGCCAAGGATAACAGCTGGGTGAGTCTGGCACGTAGACCTATGATTGGTGACAGCAAAGAGCTGGAGAAGATCTTTAAACAGCACAAGCAGGTGTGTGTGCTGAACCTTCCACCAGCAGAGAAGAAAACTGCTCACAGAAACAACTTTGGTACGCCTCCATTGCTGCTTTATTTTCCTCTAGTTGTCTGTGTTTGAATGCAGGTTTTGACGGTTCTCATGTGATTCAAACTTGTTGCAGCAGAGCAAAGCACAGTGCCGAAGTTCAACGAGAAGGACAGATCTCTGTTCCTGGAGATCTGTGGGATCCGTCAGTTGTCCCGCTGTGTCAAGTTCGAGGCCCAAACTGAGGTCCTGAGGCCGTGTCCGTACATGCAGGACATGGTGCGCTCCGTCGTGCCGTACATCCAGAGGTTCCTCTACCACCACGACGAGCTGAGCGGGGTTTACTCAGAGCTGATTGACGGCAACATAGCAGAGAAAATCAAGCACCTGTCCTTTGCACAGGTCAGAAAATGACACTACAAAGTGTGCACTTTGAGATAATATACATAATGGATGTCTGATTGTTTACAGGTGGATAAGCTGTACATTCACTACCAGCTGGACGTTGCTGACGGCGAGGACCCTGTGATAGAGATGCAGGATGTCATCTGTGTGCTGAAGAACAAGAAGGAGCTCTTCATCCAGAAAGACCATCTCTCAGCTAAACTGGACATCTGCAGGTTTGTGATGGAGACTGACTACATTCTTCTTCTCGCTCTCCTTGAAAAGAACCATTACAGTGTATCTTTCTGTGTGTTTCAGGGAGCTGGTGAAACTCTTCGTCACAGACACCAACTACTGCAAAGAGCTGATGCATTTCCTGAGCAGCCTGATAACCTCGCTCAGTGTAAGTGATGTATGATACCTTCACGCATTGATCACTAATCCATATCCAGCAAAAGGGTCTTCGCTCGCTCGCTGCCCTTTCGTCCTGTCACTCTTTATCTTTTCGATCACACACTCAGCCGACCACAGAGCTGACCGCGGCAGCTACGATTAATGGCCATTTCCCTGGAGGGAGTCACGTTTACATTACACGGCAACTTGCTCTGATCTCTGCAGCAACAAAAGCCTCAACTTCCAGCAGACGTCCTCTCCTGGTTTGCTTCTTTGAGATGTGCAGCTGTGTTATGAAATCAATATTAAAATATGGGGAAAAAAATGGAGCAGAATGTTTGTTTTTCATGTTTCCCAAAGCCTGTTTGATTAAAAGGTTTTGATGATTTGGTCCCAGAGGAGCGGCGTTCAGAGCTGCCTTATTATATCCGCCTCTTGCTTCAACTGTTAGGCTGTTCTAGGAAATTGATCAGTTGCTAGCAGCTAATTAGGTCATCTCCATTTTAATGAGTGCGCTCATTTGTCGAGCGCAGAAACTGTACACACAATTTGTGTTGTGTGTTTATGAATAAGGGCTTCAGGTGAAATTTTGAATGGATCCCTCATCGGTAAATGTGATTTGTAAACCAGCATGAATAAAATCATTGAGGAATCTTAAGCTGTAATCATTCCTGTGCAGGATCCAGGAGCCCTGAGGAGATTCTTGATGAAAGAGGACATCAGAGAGCTGCCCAGTGAGGAGGAGCAGTGGGAGGTCCCCGAGCCGCCCAAACCAGAGATTAACCTGGACAGAGGTACAGATGGCACAGTCTGCTGGCTGTAATGTATGCTGCTGAGTCAGTGCACTGACACGCTGTAGCAAAGCTAAGTGCAAAAGCTTACTGTATTAGATGACAGATTTCATGTATCTCAGTGGAAATCAATGTCTGTCCCTGATACATTTACCTGCATGCTAAGCGCTCTGTGTTACACACACATTCACATGGTGAATAGGTGCAACAATTTACGTTACATTTTTTGCCCATGTTTGCAGCCAGCACTGACTTAATGTAGATAAAAATCTACATGTTTCTGTTATGACCCGCTCGTAGAGGCCACAACAAAGAAGAGGAAGACACGCGGCTGTCAGAATCAAAACAATTAGCCATTTATTTCTTAAACAAAAACAACCAAACCAACAAGCATGGAGTGTGTGGATGAGCATCAGTAGTGTGTAGGTGCATGGTGGGAATGAATGAATGTATGATAGATGTTTTATGCTAAAGCCGAGTCAGGAAGGAGAGAGGGAACGCTGGATCGGATGCCAGGTGTGATTACATTACTCATCCAGTTAGCTCCACCCAATAGGAAACCTGTCACAGTTTCTTTAAGTGCTTCTGATACAGATTCGTAGTTTTGTTGTTTTGCCATCCAGTAAACCTGATTTTCCTGTAATTGCTCTTTGTGGCCACAGAGGCCGCTGTTCTGCTGAAGTTACACTGCATCACTTAGAAAAGATCATTTTCTTAAACTTTTTGAGTTTGGTTTTATTTTTGGAAAAGTAACACCCTTAAACTTCTCCCTTTTGGGGACTATTTTCAGCGGCATATTAATCCACATCAAGCTTCAAATACACACAGTACTTGCTAGTATTAAGTGTTAAAATCTCCTCAGACATCTGCAGCCTTGTGTGAAAGAAAGAAAGAAGAACATCAACTCAGCGTTATAACTGGAGCATGAGATGAATTCTAAGAGCTGGCTGCTGCTTTTTCTCAGTCTTACATCTGCACTCCCTCCAATTCTCTCTGTGACACTTGCCCCGATTTCCATTATCATTTCATAACATTCAGAATGTGTGTGTGTGTGTGTCTCAGTCTCAGCTTTGCACAACAACTCTGTCCTTCAACGCACACACAGATAACTGGTGTGTTTCTCGCATATGCTAATTCTGGTTTGTTCACTCTTGTGTGTGGGGACATAAAAGAGCAGCTGTTGCCAGGGCTCAAAGAGCGAGAGGAGCAGATCCCTCACTGCAGCAGACACACACACAGACACACACATGTATCTACAAGGATTAACGTGATCAAAGACTTTTTTCATTACAAAATCTGTTTTTAAAGCATGAAACAGGCTCATGCTGTCTGTGATTGGTGGTGTTATGTAATATTATCTTCTCTCCAGTGCTGTCAAGGAGACCTCCTCCATCAGCTCCCCAAGAAGAGCCGCCTCGCCCGGCACAGGAGGACGGGGAGCAGACGCTGGTTTGCTGGCCTCCTCGGGCATCCATACTGAATACAGGAGCCAGCCGTACAGGTCTGTTAACGAGTTTTTGAGAAGGCAATTGTGGTGGGTTTGTTGTCACACAAGCTACATTTTTTCACGTTTGCTAACAGGTCAGGCAGACAGCGGTGTTGTAGAAGCTGTGATGAAGATGTGGCCGCCTCCTGCTGGACCTCAAGACAAGGAGGTCACCCCGAGAGGAAGCAGCCAAGAAGGAAACCAGCCGCTCAGGAGCAGCAGACCTGCAGAGCAACCCGCCCTTCAGAGAGTCCTGAGCCATCCTGAGCAGCCCAACATGGCCGCCAACACCGCAGCACCACGGCCACCAGGTTTACACACTGAACAGCCAGCTGAAGCTTCTTCCTGCTTCTTGTACATCCTGTCAATGTTTCCATTTGGTGTTGTCTGTCACTGACAGAACGCAGGCAGCAGACTGAGACCACTGACAGAGCCGAGCGTGGAGAAGGAAGTCTCACAGCTCCAACACACAGTGCTCCATCTGCACCGCCTGCAGAGCCAGCCAGAGACCAGCCTGCTCCAAACAGCCTGTAGGCGTCCTCTCCTCCTCGTCCCACAATGTCTGAAATATTCATACACAAAACTAATGTTGATTTTCACTCATCCTGCCTCTCTGTCAGCGCTGCTCCTGAGGCCGTGGTGCTTTCCAGTACTTTCCAGGGGACAGCAGCAGACACTCAGCGTCCTCTTCTCAACCTGGACTTCCCTCTCTGGAACAAAGTCCAGCCTTCACAGGTTACACTGGAAGACATGGAGCTCACCTGTCAGCGACCCACCACTGTCAGTATACTCAGAGCCTTTCATAGCAGGTTAGTTGCAGCACACACTCCTAACAGCGTCGCTGTTTTTTTTTGCAGGTGGTGTTGTGCGATGACAACGGCGACATGGGAGCGATCGGCGAGTGGGGGGAGCAGCTGGTCAACTCCTTCCTCTGCCACTGGAGAGACAGCAGCGACCCCAGGCGACCCACAAACATCTTGTGGTGCAATCAGAGCGGGGAGAGCGGCCAGCCTTACGACTTTAAACTCACGTTTGGCGCGGCGGAGGTGGTGTACGTGGAGGTGAAGTCGACCGTGAAAAAAGAGAAATCATTCATCCACCTCTCTGCTAATGAGCTGGACTTAGCACTGAAGGAGAGGGAGCGCTACCACGTGTACAGAGTGTACAGCGCCGGAGACGCCCAGAACGTCCGCCTGTGTCGTATCCGTAACCTGGCGCAGCATCTCCACACCAAAGACCTGGCACTTTATCTGTTTGTGTAGTAAACTTTATCTGTTTGTGTAGTATTTGCACTAAAATCTTCTTTGCACATTGTGTTCTTTCCTGATCAAAGAAATGCACTGTTTTAAATGTTGTCAGTACGCTAAAAAGGTTTGTAGTCCTTTTTTTTAAATTCTCATTAAATTCTCTGTAAATTTTATCAGGTGTCCTTTGAAATAAAATTTTTATCTGCCTTCAATTATCTTACAGTAATGAGAGGTTCTATGGCCTTAACCTGACAGATGAATTAGTTACATCTCAGAGGGAGATGAAATCTAGTGGAAGTGAAGCTGAGGGGACAGGTTGCTCCCATCATTTCTGATAATTACACTTTTTTCACACATAACGTCTATATGACACCGCTGCAGGAGTTAGTCTTCCAAGAACATTCAGTTGTTAAAGCTAAATCAATTTCATTTTCATATTATATGTACTCATTATCAGGAAGTCTTCCACTGGGGGTCCCTGAGTTGCCGTGGGATACTAATCTTTCCAAAACAGGACACTTATTAGCCATGTGATGAGTGTTGGTGGAGAGCCTCCCTATTTTCATCCCTGTGATGCAACCTCCCAGTAACCTAAGGGCTGTTTCCCCACAAAGGATCAGTCATGAGGGAGGACATGTCCCGATAAAAAAAAAAAAAAAAAATGGACAGTGAAGTCAGATCGGGTCGTGAACCACAGAGCTCAGCATTGTTCTGGTGTTTGTTAGATAACCAATGAGATGACTACCAGGTGATGTTTGTTTTCACAAACAACATGCCTATGTTATAAAAGCTGTGAGCCTCTGATGGCCTGAAACTCCCAGCTGCTCAGCTGTAATGACTTTTTAACAGTTTTTTTTAATGTTATGTATTGAACATTTTTTTAAAGGATAAAAATCTCCCCAAAAAAATGATCAAAACTGATGCAGCAGAACAAAAAGTTCTCTTCTTCCTACATTACCCACAATACATTTTAAACTCTGAGATCTCTGGTGATAATTTTAAACTTTCAGCCCCAGTTTTGCTGAGAAAATTAATGGATGCTCAATAATATTCATTAAAGTCATTTTACTTTAATTTGTAAATACTCTCTTTATTATTCAGATAGTATTGTTTCCATTATTCTAATAAATTCGCTTCATGATCAATAACTTATATTTGTGTGATTGAAATCGCTTCTAATATTTCCGACGACACCTGAACGTAGCCTAGTCTGTACGGAGACAGCGAGCAGCGCTGCGATTGGCCAACACGGTGAGAAAGGGGGAGGGCTCTTCTCTTCCGCTCCGGGGGGGGGGGGGGGGGGGGGGGGGGGGGGGGGGGGGGGGGGGGGGGGGGGGGGGGGGGGGGGGGGGGGGGGGGGGGGGGGGGGGGGGGGGGGGGGGGGGGGGGGGGGGGGGGGGGGG
>JAVQJX010089486.1:0-10020 GCA_036025115.1 Ambassis agassizii
AGGAGGAGGAGAGGTCCAAGTAAAAAAAAAAATCTCTAATGAAATATGTGTTTGTTAAATTTTGTCAATAAAGTTTGACATTGCTTGTGCAAATGAGTGCTTGTTAAGATCGCTAAATATCAAGTTATTCTGAGAACAGACTTCATAAACATGATGCTTTCTTCTGCTCTACCACAGTGAGAAAAAAAATACCTGAATCATCTTTTTGTGTCAATTGTGCAACCAACATGCCTGACAACTTAGAAATTCAGTTGCTCCCCTCATTGCTCCCTTTACAACAGGGAACAGGTCAACTTGGGATGGATGGAGCATCTCAAATCGGCTCAGAATCATAAGTGCAGAATTCAGAATTGCATGAATGTGTGTATCAAAGGCTTCAAGTCAATAAAAAAAGGACTGGAATGTTGCTCAGCATATAAAAGAAAAATCATTTACTATCTTTAAGGCAGCTGCAGAAATAAAAAATAAATAACTCTGCCAAAGGAGCTTATATCATTTAAAAGAAAATATGAACACTACAACAGTTATCTGCAGCATTATTACATGAAATGTAATACTGTATCACATCAGTTCTGAGGCTGCAGATAAATCAAAGGCTCATAGTGGAGTTATGGAAGCTCACCTGGGGAATTGGACGGCACCATCCTGCGCAGAGCTCACTGAAACTCATGTCATTCTAATAGCTGGTATACATTTAACAACTTTTTTTTTCAGCATCAGAGTTGGAGCCAGCACATCTAACACAGTGTTGAAATTACATGCCCGTCACTCTCTGAGGTATTGCAGTGTGTTTGAAGTTGAGCAGCTCAAAATTGTAATTCTGTTCGACCGTAGAAAATCCTTGTCCCTGACACATCTTTAACAGTCTCTTGAACTGTTTTTTTTTTTTCATTTTATAATTCACAGTGTGATAAGCGAGCCATGCGCCTGCATCTCTTCCTCTCACTAAGAAAATACATCCTGTAATTTATCTGCTTTCTCCACGTATGTCAACCTTTTCACCTCTTCCAGTGCCACCACTGAGAGTCATTACTCAAGACGTGCGCACTAACCCCCCTCCACCACCACCACCACACTCCACTCCACCCACCTCCACGTTTAGCCCTGGGGCTGGATATCTATAATTCATCTTTTATCTGGCACTCACAGTCCTGCTCGCTGTTCGCGCAGCCGCTGCCCACTTCACAGGGCAAAGCCTCCTGCTGCCGCTCGCTTTAATACGAATCTCACAGGGCACCTAGATATTGATTGTAATCCAAGGTAAACAGCCTGGTTTGCATAATCGTGCGTTTCACAAGCAAGTGCAGCAGCAAGCGCTCAGGCTTTGGTTTCAGGGGGGATACAGCGTGCCAATCTGGCACCAGCCCTGCTGCTTTATAGGGTCTTAATAGCAAAGGGTGGAGGGCTGACCTCGGATCATATCAAAGGAAAAACTGAGAAAATGTGTGTGTGTGTGGAAGTTAAAACTGGAACAAGTGCAAGCACAAAGATTGACCTCCCGGTGTGATGTGAGTTTATGACTTTTCCGACTCGGGGTACACGCAGAGAGCTGAATGCAAGCCAAACATACATTCTGGTACATGAGGTCAAGCTGTGTATCCATGCAATTATTTATGTGAGGCAGGACAAAGGAAAGACACAGCAAAGGTGGTGACAAAATCTGGTAGAGGGTGCATCATTAATGGACCATGGTCTCATCAAAACCTATGTTAATGAAGTCATCTACTAGTTCAGCCTTTACAGGACCTTTCAGTCATATTATTACATTTATAACCTTTAGCTACAGACAGCAGCAGCCAACCGGACTGTGTAATAGTTTCCTGTGTAGTCTATAATGTCACCTGTTTTCTATTTAAGTGTTGTAAGTAGCGGGGAAGGTTTTAAAATGAAAAACTTGGTGCTTGCACGGAGTCTGTCTCAAGTCCTTTCCTGTCCACATGCAAACACAATTGTAAGCCACTAAAACACTCCTTCCACAGGAAGACCTTTATAAAGTGAGCCCTCCTATATTGACAAAGGAGTCACATGTGCATTTTGAGGCATGACAAAAACAGTGATTGCAGCACAACATTCACTTTTGTCTGTTCACAACACAATGTTGTTGTCGTGCATTCAAAGGACAATCTAACATTGAGCAAACAGGTGTCCCTTGTGTCAATGTGCCCACTTCCTCATTCACAGTCTTCAATTTGGAGCCTTCTGCCTCTGATGCTAGATCAGGGGTGCAACAAAACAGGCTGTGCCCCTCTGCTTTCATTGACCTAATTGCCTTCTTGTGCTAAATGCTGTTGCTAACAACTGATGGAGTTGTACAAACAGTCAAACAGTGTGAGCTGCGTTTGCACACTGGTTGCTACAAATGCTAGCATTACAGCTAACAGGAGGGTTGCTAGCCAATTATCCAGTCAGGCAAAAAAAAAAAGTGGACAATCTTTCCTTGGTGCTGATATGACTACAAAGTTCTTTACTACATCCAGTGGCAGTACAAATCTGACCTCCATTGTATAGCATTTAGCTTGGTAGCCACCGTCAAAGCTGTCACTGCTGGTTAGCTAATGCTAGCTAGTGGACGACTTCCACAATAATGTCACCATCCCTTCTAGAAAGTAGGATTACTTTAATCCTACGTCACTCTCAGTCTTGAACTGGTCACTATTTTTAGGAAGACTATTTTTTAGCATCCATTTTCAATGTATTTCAACAGTGTCTTGTCTCTCTTAATGCATGAAACTGCACTAGTCACATCCATCATTCTTGTCAAAGACAATGCCAGCCTTTGCCAAACATCACTTGAATTCTATTTTTACTCTTGGTTACATATCATTATTGTCATTATTATACATTATTGTCTTCTCCAAAAACTTGTAAACATCTCAGAGTTCATCTCAGCTGCCACTTTTGGCTGACCTGGCGGACAGGACAGAGGACATTAACAGCCATCAGTTTTGTGTCACCCTGCTGTCTTGTTAATCCTCCCGTGTTTGTTGTGGTGTACGTGTGTGTCTGCTTAACTCTCCATCTCACATCATCACTCAGGAACCACAGTGAACATCAAAGACTAGTCTCCACTGACCGAGAGCTCCACTTCCCATTAAATGAGTCAAAGCAAATGGAAAAAGAAGCCTTTAATGAGAAACCATGGCGGGGTTAGAATTCCAAATCACATGAAGGATTTCACTAATCTTCCACAACACAAGGAAACGTGACAGCTCATTGGATGGTGTGTACTGCATAACCTGGTGTGTAAAAATGTATTATAAAATGTAAAATGTATTGTATTGTCCAACTGGCAGGGATTAGTGTAAGTGGAGATTGTTGTGGTTTTCACGGCAGAAGAAAGCTCCGGAGCTGTCTCTGCTCCAGCTGCCCAGAAGCCGTGACCTTGGGTGGGCTAAATTGGTTTCCGTTGGCCTGCTTTGTAGCAGAGATTGAGTCTCTCTGAACTTCTGCCAGATCAGTTTGGCACCCTAACCCCTTCAGTGACTCTGCTTTCGTCCTTCTGCTGCCCCCACGAAGGTCAGATGGATTAGCACATACCTTTCAACTCCACAAGGGTACAAGTCATGGCCTCAGTGCTATTTCCAGTGCCATGCATTGCTGCCATTGTCACAAGGACATGTTTGAGCACACACTGTGACCAACTGACACTGCACAGACCTGACCTACATGTTTTATGGAATGAGTCTCAATGAATAAAACAAAGATTATGTTTGTTTAATGATAGGTGTTGAACTCAGGAGAGGAACAGACTTTTGGTCTGAGCTTACAGAGCCATTGTATCTGCAGAAACAAAAAGAAACTCCTCAAGTGAGGCCAATTAACATCCACCAAAGCAGCGCCCTCTGCACCTAAATCCAATGCCAAGAACGGCAGTTTCTCAAGTGTCCACTGGAGGCTGGCAACGAAAGTGAGTCCATCCCCATTGAAAGCTCAGAAGACTTCAGATAACAGGCCACAAAAAAACACCATGGGATGAAGTGACCAAGACACATGAGTGAAATATACAAAAAGGCACAGATGGAAGGAATCAAGGTGGAGCACATCGTCTCAGGTCGGTAAATATGAATAGACAGGAAGTAAAACAAAACAAGTAAAACAAGGAGACAACAACAAAACAGGATGCACATGTGCCAAAGCCAAAAGGAAAATAATGTCACAATAAACAAGCAATAAAAATACAACCTTAGTACCAACCTTGTAAATGTGAGCTGGTATGACAATAAAAGTTCCTTGATTCCTTGATTCCTTTATTTATAGAGCAGTGTACTCCATTCCCTCCTGTTCATAGAAGACCTATTGTGCCCTGTAGGTGAATTGCAGACACATAAAATACACTGCCATAAAAAGGGGGTGGGGGGGTGGGGTGGCTACACATTTACAACATATTCATGCATATTTATGCTTTATAAGCTTCTACAAATGCAACGTGCACGATCGCCCAGCTATACTGTTGCTTCAGTTCAGCCTTCATGAACTGACAGTGACTGTTAAGTCTAATGAGACGTGAGCAGAGCTAACTAGTAAATAAATCATGTAGTTCAGGTGAGCAATGCAGAATTTTTATGTCCAAGTTGCTGCATTACATTTTTTTTCAGTCTGGTAAAGATTAAAACTAAACTGCATGAATTTATTCTTCCTGTTAAAATTAATGGATATCTTTGTATAGAATCAATAGGACAGAAGAAAGGGGGGTTCACATTGCGGCCAAGCAGATGTTCACAAGAGAAAGAACACAGAAATGGGGAAAAGCCATCTGAACTCATTTTAGTTGTGTTGACATAAAAATAACATGAAAGGAAATAATGTAAATACAAGTGAATATAAGGTTTGAAAGCACAAACTGTTTGGTCTTCCTTCACCTCTGAAGAAGAAGAAGAGTTGACAAACTTTAAACAGAGCACCAACAACAGATTCTTGCATTATATGACATGAACTTGCTCCCACATTTTTACCATGAAAATACTCAGACTGCACAGCTCACGCAGAAGAATGTAAAATGCATCTAAAACAACATCAAATGTCCAAAATACACCCTCTGTCTACTCTTCATCAGCTTTGGCTGTCTATTTCTTAAGGAGTCATCCTCTCATTTTGTTATAATTAATACATATAGATATTCTAGATATTATATATATTCTACTCTAGAAGGTTTGTTTCTGGGTCCACATTCCCAAACTACGGAATGGGCTGAGGGTCATAATTACAGATATCATGTGTTAAAGTGGCATAAAAGAAACAGCACATCCTCAACAGAACTACAACAAGGGGATCGATTTTTCCAAAAAACAAACTAAATGAAGCACCAACCACTCGGATCTTTTGGGTGACAGCCACTTGTTTACCCCACCAACCCACCCTCAACCTCCCCTCCTAGAAGCGGTCAGCCTATAGGCCTTCATTGGTCTCCTGGTGACATGGCGCAGAAAATCCTCCATATATATGTGGTAATTATTTAAAACGTAACTGTCAGTCATATCCAGCGACCAACAGAGCGATTTGTTATGGAGATGTGTTGCTTAAAAAAATTGTGGATTAAAAGAAACCTGCATTATAATTGACATGATGAACAAATTACAGATGACCCAGTGACAGTCAGACCCTGTTGTGTTTAGTCTGTGGATCTTCCTCTTGTCTCTTTCTATTAATGTCATATTAGTGACTAGTAGCTGTGGCAGAAGGCGGCTCTCATGATCCCTGAACGACAGCCAACACTATATTCTATACAGGCTCACTCACATCAGTGTTAAATCTCATTGGAGATGTCCCTTCCTGTCCAGTGCTGAGGTCAGATATGTGTTGTTCTCTAGTCCCAGCCCTTCTAAAACTCCAGGGCTGCTTTCCAGATGCAAACTGTATGTCCATACCAAATGAATAAGGCACAAAGGTGGAGAGCGGAGCCAGCATGTCATCCATCCAAGTCAACCTAGCAGCTGAACTAATAGATCTGCTGCCAGATAGACAGGAAGGCTGGATCAGTCATTCAGCAATGCCTTTACATATGCAGCTGGGGGCTGAGAAAGAGGAAAAAAAATGTTTGGAGCCTGTGCAGAGGAGTAAATGTTTCCTTTTGTCGGTCAGTTTTTATCAAAGGGAGGCCTGGATAAAAATCTTGGAGCGTATATAAATCACATCTGCAGACAATTTTTCAAATGTAGCTTCATGGCTTCGGCCTCTTTGTGTTTCCAGATTGGAATCCATTACAGGTAAACACATTCAGCCACTTACAGATCAAAGCATATTTGATTGGATGAAAATGGAAGATGTAATGAGGCTGGATTTGTATAATAACATAATACACATTACACTGATGGGAGAGGTCATCAGTTTAAAAGGGATGCAGAGTCTTTAACGAGATCGCTCTGTGTTTTGTTAGACACAGGCGACGACATCACTCTCAATAATGTTAATGTTAATGTTGTCATCTAAAAGTGTTTTCATAGAAGCTTCTCCGTTTTTTTTCCCTCTGATCAGCTGGAAAAATGTTTTCTGTCACAGCAACATGCATGTGCACGCTTCAAAAATCTGCACATGTCAAAATGTTGCAGAGGAGCCAATGAATTATAGATTAGAAGCTTAAAGCCTCCAACAGTGATTGATTGTTTTGTGATCATTAGAGCAAAACACACACACAGAAACATACTGTAGGTTATTTAAAGGGTTAACTGACTCTTCATAAACCCTGACACAGATCTTAGTGTGGAAATGAATGTGAAATGTAGCATTTTAGCATCACCCATACATTTCTGTGCAAATTATCAAACAGAACTAGAGTCAAGAATGAGGACAAATGTGTGCTAACAGAGAAATCTGTCATCCAGTGTCAATAGAGGTATTGTGATGAACACAACATGACATCTGAGATTTTTAATATTACAAAAATTACATGATATTTAATCATATTTACTGGATTTGGGACCTTCCTTTTCCTTTGCTGTTTTAGGCTTCGCTCAGCTAGGGTTAAGGGAAGTAACATAACCAGATGGAATTGGTTAAGAGACACACAAAAGAACTAAATTAAAGGGTTAACAAATCATAAGTTGCATCTATTCAACACATTTAAATATCTGCAGGCCTCCTGCCGATTGGTCCATGGTCTTCAGTCTGGTACTCAGCAAGCCAACCAGTGGGAACTGCGGACACCGTCGTCATGACGCCGACGCTGGGGGAATGGGTCCAAAGGAGGAGAAAAAGAGAGAGGAAACACAGAAAACAAAACCCCAAAACAACTAAAAGGCCTGGGGCTGTAACAAACTCCCATAAAGAAACGGTTTGTATAGACACACCCCTAAAATCTTCATGACGGCCATCTTGACCGAACTAGCAAAGGTGTAAGGTGCAGTTCAAAGTTTAGTAAACTCTTAACATTTCCAAAGCGAATGGCTCCATTGTTTCAGCTGACTGAAGACACGAAGGAGAGACACAAGTGATAATTGACTCGAGGTCTGCAGAAAAATCTGCTAAATAAACAAAATGAATGTTTCTCAACAAAATGCTTTTCTGTTCTGCTTCAAAAACTGAAGTGGTGGGTGGAGGTGTGTGGCTGGAGACAGTCACTGGGAGGGGGTGTCGACATATTTTGATTAAAACTTTCTGTGGCGCTTTCATAATCACATGGTGTCCTCAGCGGGCCTCTATCATCAGCACATTGACAGCACTTTGATAAGAGCTGGCCCAAGATGAGAACATCATGCAATGATTTGTTTCACTAACCACAAACTGCTTTGGATACTATTTTTACTGACACTAAGTAATAAAAGTACAGCAAACGATGTCTTTTTCCAAATATTCTTCAATATTCTCATATGATTGCTGCAAAACCTGCAAACAGTTTTAGGGTAACATCTATGTGCTGTGTTCTGTTGCTTCTCTTTTAGCAAAAATAAAGCCACACAAGCTAGTTAGCTAGCTATCGCTAATCACAGGCAACATAGTTATGTGACCAAAAAAAAAAAAAAAAAAAAAATACACAGGCTTTTATATGCACATAAAATTGTGATTATTACAGTGAGATTTGTTGGATTCTGACTTCATTCATCCTCTGTGGTCATTATGGGCAGATTCTGTAACTCACACCCCAGATCTAGATGATTTTTCCCCCTGTAAACACTAAAGATTGTGCACAAAGTTCTCCACACTGTTGCAGCATCTTCACTTGAACTGAAAACTTAGCCCACTACTTCATGTGGTGACTCACAGCACTGTTAAATAACTGCAAGTCATATAGATTTCATCAGAAATTACAAACTCACGCGTGATTTGTGGATGACTAACACATCTCCTGTGTGTGTGGTGTGTATCTTGCTCAGTAATAACAGAAAAAAAAAAGTTTGGCTGAGCGGCAGGGTGTCTTCGGATCTGATAACAATCTGAGCTGGGCTGGAATTCTCAGGAATTCCAGTTGAGGAGACACGGAGGAGCCATGTCTCACTGGGCAGGTTTCTGTGTCTCCTTGTCAGCGACTGTTTGTGTTGACAGATCCCATCATCGCTCTCAGGTTCTGCCCTGCTCTCCACATCTTCACCAACACACACACACACTCAATCATTCAGCATGCTGTGACTGCCGATCGGCCTTATCTCAAGCAGATAGAAGAGTTTATGTGTATAACATGGAGCAGTAAAGGAATACTGATCAGAAAACGTGCAGCATGTTTACGCTTAATCTGACACTCTTATGTATGTTTTCTCACACTGCATGCAGCCCGTCCCATCAGTGTTGCTGTATCTTTTCTTTCTTATCAGTGGATTCCGATCAGGTCAGCCAAACATGTCAGAGTACAGTGATCTAAGGCATTTTTTTCCTCTACTCTGCTCAGCAGGGCAGGAAGAATGCAGCCTGGCCATTTCACTGTCTTCTGTGAATTCACTATGCCTGTGTGTGTGTGTGGATGTTTGGTTGGTTTAGAGAGCAATACATGGTCCTGTCAGTGTAAACACGGGTAGCATAAACACAATAAATCAACCCATAACAATGAGCACGAGTAATGCTGAACGATTTAACAGGCTATTAGTGTCTTTTAAACATAGAAAACACGACCATAAATTACACTGGTGTCCCAAATTGTGTATTCTGATGGGTCAAGTCAACAATTTCTATGGATTCAAATTAAACTTAGCTTAAAATAGCATCAACATTAGGTGTTTAAGGTGTTATTAGATCAATCAAGGTGTCCAAATGACACATATTTATGTATAAACTGTGTAAAAGATGATGCCACAATTCACTTTAACACAGTGCTGAAGATAAAAATATAGCTCAAAACAGGTTATTTATAGTCCAATGATTGCCAGTCTGACCCAGTAATAATGACAGCAAAAATATCTGCAGACTTTTTTTTTTTATAGAAGTTTAGTTTACACTTAAAGCTGCAGCTAAACAGGTTGAGACTGAAAACTGACCTTTCAACTACCCAGTTATACCCTTGAAGTATATCAGCTGCAGTGCAGTCATCAGGAGCCAATCACAGCATGACAAACTCCGAGAGATCAGCATCAATCATATTTAAAATAGTTTTTGCTTGACTGACCTCGGGGTGAAATAACCTGCAGATTAATGAAGCCGGAAGGTGAAGCTGCTCCCTTTGTTTACACTGCTCCGCCTACCTGTCACTGTGTAACTGTCTCAACACCTAAAATCCAAAGTCTATTCGACAAATTTGAATTCTGGAAAGGAGCCATTAACCAACAAACCAAGCAGAGTTTTTTTTTTTTTTTTGACTCAGGCTGCCGCCCTGAGACTCATTTAGTCCAAAGTAATTAGAGGGTTGTGTCTCTCTGCACTACTAGATGGGAGTGATACACTATAATTCTGGTCAGAGTTTATGTCTGTCTGCTATCACATCACGTTTACCACACACAGAGCTGTGCTCATTCACCAACACACACACACACACACACACACAACTTTACTGAATAGCTTTGCAGCCGTGTGAATTTGATCTATATCTAAAAGACGTAGAATTCCCATGACGGATGATAAATAAATAATGTGATGTGATTACAGAGCTTTGCCAAGCATAAA
>JAVQJX010089494.1:0-10614 GCA_036025115.1 Ambassis agassizii
ACATGGAAAAGAGAGCCTTCCTTAGTGATTAATAGGCTTCTCAAAGTTTACAGTGTGGTTATGTTGTTGAGTGTGCTTTAATCCTAGAGTCCAAAGGTCAGGTCTCAATCACTGTGTGGGAGTCCTTCAACAGAGTTCTTAGTTGCTAGGAACGCACTTTGGTATGTGTGAACATGATCCGTCCTAAGTTAAAGAATTACTGGTAAAACCCCTTGCTGGTCGTTCCTTTATCAGATACATTCACCAAAACGCCCTGAAAAGCTGCAAAAGGACACAGACACACACACACACACAGTACTCGGACCTTGTAAAAAGTAATGCCAAAAACAAAGTGCACACAAACATCTGTAACCTAAAAACGGTGCAGTTTCTTCACAGCATGAGCTCAACTTTGCTGTGTAAAGAAACGCTTCAGAGAGAGTCGTAATTCTAACCATAAATAAATATAATCTTTTTTGCCCTAACACTCACTGTACATCACAGATGAACATGCAGCTTCTACTCAGACTACACTCTACTCTCTAATAATACATACACACAATCTCTTGTGTGGTGATGTCCATTTACAACATATACGCCTCTTTTCCTCAAAACACTTCACGGACCAGTGTGGAGGATTTAAAGGGATAGGTAATACAGTATTCATATTTATGCGTAACCCACTATCACTATGTATAGTTGTGTTTCTGTTGGCTACATAGGAAGTGGGTCCTCTTGGACAGAGTCTACCGAGGACAAAGAAATCACAGCAGAGGATGCTTCTTGTGTTTTTTTTTACATTGTAAGTTGCAGACACTGTGGGTCCTCCTTTACATTTGGAAAGAGATGTAGGTAATATTGAACCCCACCATTAAATCCTTCACACTGGTCCTCAATATGTTTACATCTCTCTTTGATTTATTTAGCAAAAATCACTTGGAGAGTTGTTTGTTCACTCATAGAGCTAAAATACAACCCTAAGACAAACAATGTATTCATGTTATGTCAATTCTAATGTAGTCCAGTGTATCATTAATTAAAAAAACAAAAAACCTCTGTGACCATCACTCCAAACATGCTATAAAACTCTATTGTTGTAAGAAGTTGGAGGGTTGATGTCTCGTAGCAGGCAACAAAAATTCACAGTAAATTTCTGATGGCAGGTCAGGTCAACATGACAATAACACATAAGAGTGTTATTCTTCAGGTTCTTGCTACCCTGCCTTTGATGGCAGGACAGAAGCATGTCATACTAAACCATTAAAAATCAATAATATGTTGAATAAAAGGAAGCCTTTTTTCCTACCTCATCTCAAGACCATCAGGAGTGTCTGATGTCTTGGCTTTGACACCTGTTTTATTGTCCTCTGTCTCCTGACCTTTTCTTGTCATCTTTGGGCTGGAGTTTGCCTTTCTGGACATTTGAGGGCTGTGTCCATTCCGATGTGGCTGCGGGCTGTTAGAGCCCATCTTGCGGTTGAGCAGGGGGCTTTTGGAGCCCTTCATCTTGGCAGGCTGCTGCAGACTATCCATGGTCTTAAGAGGGCGCAAGCTAAGAAGTCCACAGTAGTAGTTGCACTGATGATGTGTCAGGAACTGTTCGAACACTTCAGGGGAGCCATGCTCGGTTAATCCTTGGTATCTGAAACACAGGACACAAGTTTTTATTGCAGCTGCCCTACCATCATTCCTTAACTGCATGCAGTGCCTGAGATACAAACCCCTTTGACTTGGTCACAACTTTAATATTTGTGATCTTTGATTCAACACCTGCAAATGAAAGAGAACCTTTAGCAGTTGTGAACCCACAAAAATACACAGTGATGTCAGCCGTGAATATGTGGTTTACCTTCCAGCCGAGTGACTAACAAATTGCCATGAGTCCATTGATGGATCCAGTGCTGGAAAGCGCTGCATTTCTGCTCCAGTTCTGAAGCTGTGTGTGTAATTAGCTTCCCTTTAGGATCCATCATAGCATACTTAGAGTAGACGCCTGTAAGATCTGCCTCCACTGAGGCGTAGGGCACTGAGTTTGCAGGCCGGTACATCAGATACCGAGGAATCACTCTGCAAGCAAGACAAAACAATAGCAGGAGTAATTGAAGGCAGTGTTTCATGTTTTAATCATATTATATTATGTTATGAGACTTACTCAAGTGAGCAGCCAAAGTTCTCAATAACTCTGGATTCTGCCGCAAAGATTTTACAGTATTCCCGAATCATGTTTTGGACTTTGCATTCCTGGTAAAACACAAATGTTGGTTTGTTTTATTTCGAGCAATTTACCAAAGTTTCTTTAGTCAACAAATCCATACTCACTTGCTTTGTTATGTTGAGATTTCTCTCTGCAAGGTTGCTCTCCTGTTTGGTCCCATATGCAATGGGGTTTTGAACTTTGATGATGCAAGTGCTTCCTGATTCAAAGATGGGATCCAGGCCGTAAATGACCTTCACCTTGCTGGCCTTGTGATTGCAGCCCTCCCCGATGTGTACAGTTTCAGTCATGATGCGTCCAAAGTACTTGTCGCCCCAGCAGCCACAGTCGGCCAGGCCTTTGTTAAACAGCATCGGGGTCATCTCTATCTCCTCTCCAACTAACAACAACAACATAGAAATACAGCTTAGTGTGAGCAATAACATGCAGAAAACACAATAAAATCTGATGTGATACGTACTTTCTAAATCATCTTTTAGAAGTATTTCAGACAGAACTGCAAGACAAGAAAACACAAAGAAAATGATAAATTGTAGTGAAATAAAACATAGATTTTAAACTTTCTCCACATGTTGTGTCTTACTGTCTGCGCTGAGCAAGAAGTCAGTAGTGTCAGTCCCGTATTCATTTGTGATCGTACACCCATATACACCACAGTCCTCGCTGGATGCTAACACAATAGCGAGTGCTACTTGGCTTTCATCTCCTCCGCTTGAAAAGACGTAAACAACAACAGGCAGATCAGGCAAAAAGGTTCATTATCTGATTCACCAACAATCCACAAGGTGTCACTGTAAGACAGATTGTCTCACTGTGTGACAGCACTCTGCTGACACACTAACCACTGGCACATATATAGACTTTTAATGCACCCTGGAGATGGGAAAAATATTGTGTCAGGTTACAGTTTCTGTGTCTAGCCAGAGATTCACTTCTCTGTGTCACAGCTGTGGGGTTCAAAGTCACATGAGACATGACATCTTCTGCAGTGAGAATATGAGAATGAAACAAGACCAGTGGGGGCCTCAAAAAGTTCATTCTTGTGGTATTAGTGTATACAATTTGGAACATGTCCAAACACCCACTCAAAAATTAAATAAACAGGAATTTACCTTCTCTTGACCTCCAGTATTTCCTCCTCGTCTCTATACCACTTAATGGTAGAGTCACTGAGCACATTGAAGAACTGGCACCACAGCTTCAGGTGTCCGGAGGCATCTGGGAATGGTTCCCCTCTGATCTTCCGGATAACCTGCGGAGCTGTTGGAGCAGACAGAGGAGGGAGGGGGTGTTGGTACCCAAGGTAAATATATACTGTACTAGAGAGTGTAGACCTTCTGATGTTTCCACTTCCTCATGTCTCACTGTATTTCACAGAGCCTTTTAGGCTGTGATATAGTCTTACATATACATATGTATGCACTCAAATGAAACAGACCACTTCATTAGTTAAAGCAGCAATTTGAAAACAAGAAAAAATATGAAGTAAGGAATTGCTGTTACTTTTGTGTCGATCCTATCTGGCACTAGATTTGTTTGTTGTTGTTTGTTGACACCATTACAGCATAACAATATCTACTTAGCAGCAGATGTAGTAGACATAATGTTATTTTGATTTATCAGTCAGAACTCTTGATTTGTTACCTTTCAAAGGATCTATCTTCTTTTCAGCTGGTTTTTCCTCTCGCTTAGCGTTGGCTGGCTCTTCTGTTGGCCTCTCTTCCACAACTTTAGGCACCTCCAGGGTGGTCTTTTTGCGACTCAGGAGCGGAGATCGCCTCTCCATTGGTGGGGTGTGCTGTCCTGTGGAGGCCTGTAGTAAGGCTGCTCTACGGGCCTGGCTTGGTGACATGTAGGGTGTCTCTGCTGCTCCCTCTACATCTTCTTTAGGTTTTGGGATAAAGATTTTGCGGCGGGCTCCAGAGGCCAGCTCCTCTGGTGTGGCAGACCGTATGAGAGTCAGACTGTCTCTGCGTTTCATCCGTGGACTGCTTTCACAGGAGAGGGATGATGTTGGTGTTGAGCCTCCACTGAGATCTTCATCTGCCTTGTCAGTCTGATGGTCGCCCACGGTGATTACAGGGACAGATACCACGGGCTCACTATCGGGATCTGGAGTAGTTCGGGACATAAATTTGCGGAGGGTACCTGGACTCAGTGATGGATATGCAGGGGGTTTCGAGCTGAGTCTGTCAACAGAAAATCTGTTTTTCTGAGGATCTTCAGAAATGTCTGTCTTGCCATCTTTTAAGGATTTTGGCTTCAAGATTTCAGGGACAATGGTGTCCTCTGTTCTTTTGTTGAAAGATGGCACACTGTCAACCACTTTTGGTGATAGAGCTTCATACAGTACAAAGGGGGGGTTCTCTTTTATACCGTTTCCTGATGTCTCATCTGCTCGTCTACTTTGAGTTTTTTCAGGCTTCGTGGTCATGCTATTGTCATGCTTGGTTCCCCTTTGAATGCCAGCTGAAGTATCTGTTTCTGTCCACTCTCTCTCTGTGGGTAGTCTTTCGGGATCAGTTTCGTGAGAAATGACAGAAATTGGTGGCCCTGCCAACAAAGGCACCTTATGACTTTCAACTGTGTTGTCATCAGTACACGAAACATTTATAACAGGAATGGTTGAGTCTATCTGAGGGAGCTGTTCACTGTTTTTCTCCTGTGTCTGCTGCTGCTCGGGCCTTTCTGTCTCATCATGAAATTGAGCAATATCTTTTACTTTCTCCGTAGCTGAAAGGTGATTATTCTGCATACCTTTCAGCGTGGGCGGCAGGTCTGTTGAATCAGCCACACTGTGCTCTTGAGTCATTATCTGTGACAGATGAGTTGCATCATGTTTTTGTGAATCAGTTGGCTCTGGTCTGTTTTGTGCCAAAATAGTGAGTGGCAAAGTAGATTCTTTTAGCTCAGGCTCCATTACTTCAATTGAAGGGATTGTAAAGGGTTTATCTGGGCTCAGGTCTGGCTGAAGTGGTTTAATATCTGAAATGTCTTCAATAGTAGATATTTGAATTTGTGGAATACTCTCTAAAGGCCAACCACCAGGCAAACTCTCACTGCTGTCTTCATTTACAATATTACTGTGTTCCTCCAATACATTCACATTGCTGTCATTGTTTTGTACTTCTGAAAGTGCCTTTGATTCATCTAGCACCTCTTCAAACCTTTTGTTTTCTGTTTTTGCTTCACGCTGCAAACCCACAATGCTCTTTTCAGTGTTCTCACCTTCTAGACCTTCCTGCTCTGTTGTTTGTAGATTCTTACTAAAACCTTCTAAATCTTGCTCTAAGATAGCATTTGATACTTCTTCACTGTGTCTAACACCGAAATTTGAACTTTGTATGGCATTGACACCTTGGGCGTTTGTGACTTCCGCCCTTAAAGAAAGAGTACATTCATGTGGGATTTTTAGGTCACGCTGCTGTAAACTCTCCGGGGCTACAGTAGGCGGAACATTAATTTCCTGAGTCAGTATAGCAGATTTGGTCTCTTCTTTGACATGCTCGTTCTCTGCACCGCTCACTGCTGCAGTGGAAAGACGCCAAAGCACCTGATCAGGTGTTTTACACTCACACGACTCTGTTTTGTCTTCCACTGAAAATGTTGACAATTCAGTAATCTCAGATGTGTTTATATTTAAGCATGGCTCTTCATTCAATTTCACTTCAGCTTTCCCTTCCTCACATAACTTGTAATAAGAATGACTCTCGGCTGTATTAAGTTCATCCTCTTTGCACAACTTATCAACACTTATGTCCTTTTCTTGCACAGTTTCAGAGGGAGCTACATCAAGGTTGTGGTTGTCTGAGACGGAGAAACCACTGGGAGGGGGAGTCCACAATTCTTCCATACTAGTGAGGGAGGATGTGGGGGAGCAGATTTCATCGGCTGAGATATGCGGCAAGGCAGATCTATCTTCCATTTCATCTGAAGCTGTGTGGTGACTGGGCTGCGGTGAAACTACCCCAGAATCTGTCTCTTGTTGGTTAAAAGGATTTTCTTTGACAGACACCCCCTCAGAATTTTTCTCTTCAGCCTACAAAAAAAAATATATTTTTTTTTAGCAAAGCAGTTAGGAGAAACTTGTTACAGTGACCTTTGACTGTGCCACACATTTAGACTGAGATTCTTTTTGTCCGCCACAAATCAACAAAAGCATGTACAATGAGCGGACCTTGGGTACTTGAAGTCAAGAAAATGAATCAATTACAAGCTGAGTAAACAAAATATATATGGGCTAACTAAAAGGAATCAACATCCTCCTGTTTTATGACCTGTCATCTTATTTCAGGGACTTTTTTAAACCTCCAGTCACGTGCAAGGCTGCTGTGTTTACACATACAGGGGTCTTTACAAAACCAAGTTTTATCTTTATCGTTATGTAAAACAAAAGAATTGTTTGTGTGTTCTGACACAGACAGGGGAATTCTCACAAGGTTACAGTAGGTGTGATGTTTACACAAAGTATTTGCTGAGCAGTGAATGACTGATTGCTCCTGTGTTGGTTGGACTACTCACAACCCACCTTACCCACAGAAATTTGCATTTGTATGGCCATTGACAAATGATTTCTGTTATTCCTGTAAAACATAATTAAGATTAAGAATAATAATAAAACTTACAAACACATGGTGTTCTAGAGGATTTACCGTATAAGGCTGTAAACTCCATATAGAAGGGGCACTTGAGCTCACTATTCACATCATTAAAATCCCTATATGCAGAAGAGTGCTGTGATGCAGCCACGTGTCACCTCGTGACAACATGTTTGGCCAACAGCAACTGCTAAGAAAACAAGAAGTTGCTGCTTTCTATGGAAGGGAACTGGTGTCACGTTCAGTCTAAAAATGGTCACCACTACAAGCTGGGTGTAAATAGATGTCACACTCATGTGAGAAAACATTGTTCAGGTAAAGGTACAACTTCCTGTGACTATTCATCTACAAAGCCTAGCATCATACCACAACCGTAGCAAAAGCATAGCTGTAGTTCTGCATTATTGACATTTGGTCACCTTGCAGGTGGATGTTCCAACAAAATAACTTCAGTTCCGCTTTCAACCTGTCAGCAAATACCATTAAACTGAAACCTAATCCTTACATTACAGTCCACAAACAAAACCATTCAGAACGTCAACATCTGGATTTAAATAAACAAAGGGGGGTTTAGATGCATAAAGTGATTAATTTACTTCTTTACAGAAGTCGGAATAGACGGTAGCACCTGTGTTGGACAAAGAAGAATGAACAAAATTGCTACCTTTGTTGCCTTCAAACTAATCCTCTTAAATGCTAAGACTAAAAATTTATTGTCTTTTAAAATGAATTATAATAATATAATAAATAAATTGTTAGTTAACTGTATGTTTCTTCCCCTTAAAGTATCACCTTATTGCTTTAAAATATGTTGCCTTAAACCTCATGCTCTTGACAAGGAACAGGTTTATTTTAAGATATTGGGGGTGGTAGTGAGGAATGTGTCCACTGTGACGAGGCCTTCCTTTCATGCTGAGACCTACTGCTTGGACCCACTTTACTACTGCTCATTCTCACCCACATAGCCCTCTGTCATGGAAAGCCCTGTTTGTAATGTGAGAACCACTTCTAACATTCTGTTTTCATCAGAGGCACTGGTGTCCCACACTCATTACACAGCCATTATCTGAGATATTTAGTGTCCTCACAGTGGACAGGATACACAACACTCCTTAACATGTTTATCTCTAAGCCCTTTTTTTCCCACACTACTGTGTTTGTCTCGTTGCCCTTTAGTCATATCAGTGCAATAAAAACACATGGCCGCTCTGAGTCACTGCACTACTTAGTAATTAATGACTATGATGATGATTATACTGTTACAGTCTAAATATTAATATAAATATTACACATACATAAATATTAAACCTTGATGTGAAACTTCTTTTCTAAAACAAGCGCAGTGGTGGAACACACTCATTCTATAAATAATTCTCAGATGATCATTGGACATACCTCAATGTGAACATGGGGGCCAAATGATGACATGTCTTCACTTGTTATGCTGCTCTCTGGAAACACAGACACGTCCATCACCATGGTATCACCAGCACCATCAGTATCCATTGCACTGTGCCTGGTGGACTCCTCCACAGTCTCAGATGCATTTTCTTTCTCTGTGTCTTCAAATTTATGTCCCTCCTGTGAAACTGGTTGAGGTTCTGTGTCTACTGTTTCCGAATGCTCCTTGGCTTCTTCCATTTCCATGGGCACCGCCTCCTCTGTAGGTGAGTGGTACACCTCTGGATCTGTGTGCAGCTGAAATGATGGTGGCATTCCTGATTGAGGAGGCTGCACTGAGACATGTGAGTGATCGTACTGCCTGTCTTCACTGTCAGTGAGATCATAAGAGTCTTTCTTACTTTTACCAAAGAAGAAGTCCTTAACTGTGTGGAGCACATGGGAGATAGAAGCCTGGATGTTGTGATGGTCATGATCTTTGTGACCCTTACCATGATGCTTGACTTCTGAACCATGTTTGCCATGGGCTTCTAAATGTCTTTCATTGTGTTCCTCTTCTCTTCTTTTCTCTTTCCCACACTCTTCCTGTAACACCATTTCTTGTTCTTCTGTCTTTTTCTGCATCCTCCCTTGCTCCTGCTCCTTCTCTTTATTGGCATTTACAGTAGCTGCATTGGTCTCCACAGGCTTTTCCACTTGAACAGAGTTCTGTTTGTCCTCAGGAGCAGCCTGGGACTGGAGAGTCTCTGCCAAAAACTGTGCAAAACTGATTCCTCCATCATAACAGTTTTCACCTCCATTCCCAATGACATCACTTCTGTTACTGCTGCTGCTATTTGCCCCAGCATCTACACCGTTTGACATCTTTACTCTCTTGGCCGTGGTTTCCTCTGTTGGGGACACCTCTTCCTCCTGTAGACCTCTGTCCATAGAGGCCAAAGGGGCAGTTTTCTTGATTTCTGGGCTAATTCCATTGGCTTCTGCACTATTGCCCCGTTGCTCCACAGACACAGGTTCCCTCTCCTCTTTTGATGGGACAGAGCGTTTCCTCTGAAGTTGTTCTGGGCTCGTCTGCAGGTTCTCTCTCTGAATGTTCTCTTTATCCTTCTTCTTAGTCTCCCCCTCCAAGTCTTTCTTCTTCTTCTCTGCTTTCTGCTTCAGCTTTTCAAAGAAACGCTGGTGAATCTTGTACTCATTCATGGTGCCGACTTCTAGAACTCCAGAACAGGAGACAATACCTTTGCTATTGCTGGCAGACACCTGATAGATGGCTGCGTCATCCAATGTACAACTGACAACAGAAACACACATTCGTATTATTGTTTTTCACAAGAATAAAAGAAATACATGTGAATTTGAATGGATGCTGCTTTACATACTTGTAAATATGAAGAGTATGGGTTTTTCCATTGCGACGAATTTCATATTTTGGGAGTCCACAGTATCGGTCCATTTCCATATCATCTTTGTACCATTTTAGTTCTGGAGCTGGATAACCTATTGACATGGATATATTACAATGAAGCTAACTGCACTCCTTTGTTACAAACAGTGGACCTGTTATAACACACAAAACACAGCACTCAAGCATCAGTCTGAGTGTGCCTGTTGCATCATGTTTGTAATGCATGACACAAGAACAGCTGTTGCTGTTGAACGGTCCCACCCATCCAATCTCATCCTGCATTTAAAAAAACACAGCCTCTTGAAAAAACAGCATGAATTCAGGAAGTAAAAAGCATCTCAGTCATCAAAGAGAGATCTTTCTTGTGTTTTCAGTTTTACTCACATCCTGTCTCTTTATATCCAAATCAATCTGTTAAGTTTCAGTTATTCCAACAAACAATAGAAACATGACAATGAATGAGGCCTACCTGACACCACACAAGTGAACTTCACGTTGCAGTTTTCTGACACTGCCTTTGATTTCAAGGTTGTCTCAAAAGAAGGCTGTATGTCCTCAGTCAGCTGAGCCATAACAGTACACAATGTGCTCCTGGAGGAAAATACAAATGCTTCTCAGAATCTGTTACGTTTCTAAACTAGTGTTCAGTTTTACACTTCATGTCATTCATTACAGTGACATCTTCAGCTCTGTACAGTCCATTCCAAGTGATAAAAAGGGAAAGATGTTAATGGAAGTGTTTGGTAGTGACAAAAATGTGAAGGAGTGACACAGAAACATGTGAGACGTCAAGCAAAACAAAGTTGTCATTCTAACTTGAAACTGACGAAGATCATTAAAAAAAAAAAAAAAATCACCGGACATTTAAAACTTGTCTTCATTCTCATGGGGGGAAACACTTTTTTTGACGGTTAACATGTTAGTTAGGAGGAGTGTTTTAAAATAGGGATTACCTCGTTGGCCTGTAGTGAGAATACCTTGAATAGCTATTCAGAGAGGAGGCAAATGAAGGAACG
>JAVQJX010089556.1:0-16504 GCA_036025115.1 Ambassis agassizii
ATGCAGATGTTTATTGCATGGAAACACAGCATCATAATAAGCAGCTAATGTGGATCCTCTACATCCCTGCATTATCTACAGGCTTACATATATAGAGTGTGATTGTTTGTCCAGTCTTCTAATTTATTCTTAGAAAGGTTATTGTTCTCCTGCTAAACCTAGGGACGACCAAAAGTGGTGCTCCTGTCTAAACCTTCTATGACCTATGACCTTCAGATACTACATGTTAACCTCATGCAGGTTACATAAACACAGTAATGCTGTCATTCTTCTTATTTCTGTCCCCTGCCTCTTGCTTGATTTCAAAAGCCATTATTAGAATCTACTCCTGTTTATTTTCTACAATTTTTCTCTTCTTCAGCCATTCATAAGAAAGATCATATTTTATATAAGATTTTACAGCAGTGAAACATGGAGCTCCACTCCATTCAGATGTTTTTCTGGGGGTGGGGGGTGGGGGTTTGGTGGATTTTTTTGGTGTTTATCAAAGTAATGGAAAGCCTTCAGTGTGCTGCATGGCTGCCATAGTTGGTATGCATCTTTCAGGGCCAATGAACATGAGATTTGTATGGATGATATTATTATATTGTTATGGAAACGGGCAGAGCCTAGTTGACTATGTTGAATATTGTCTATGTGAGGTGTGTTTGGATACAGCAGTGAATGGATTCATACTGAATATAAGATTATTTACAGCCTACCATGCTTATATTCATTCCTGTCCTTTGTCATGCAGAATTAAACATATGAATCTGAGCATTTGTCTTAAATGAAGATTGCCTACTTGAAGAAAGTTACCTTGATATTTACCTGTAAATAATCTGACCCTGGCTTGTCTAGTTGTGTTCTTTGTGTTTCCACAGTGAATAGATTGTCAGGTTGCTTGCTGACAGCTGGGTCAGTCGATAATGATGGAGCACTGTGTTGGCCTTCCAATCAATGCTGCTTTCTTACATTTCCTCAGGGCGAGCTGTTTTTATAACTCAAAGATGTTGCATATTAGATTGTGCTGTTAAATATAGCTGTCATGCTGTCAGGTGGTGAGTGATGATGTTTGTTTTTTTTCTTTTATCCGCTCCATGTCAGCTCTCTCTTTGTGGACTGAAGAATCAAACAGTGAGGCACCGCAGGGGAAGGAAAAGTGATATGAAACTTTTTTCTATAAAATCTCAATATTTGATTGCTTTTCTATTTTCAGGTACTGTAACTACACTTTTGGATATATTTAGAATTGTTTAATGGTGCACCATCTCAAGTTTATACAGTTTGGGGCTGTAATATTTCAGTTTAATGACCTCTTAAGTGATAAGTTCTCAATTTAATGGATCTCGTAGCAGAAAAGAACACAACAGAGATGATGATAACTTGGTCTAATGAATGTGGTTTATTTATAAACAAAAATGTGCACTAGCAATAAAATACATGATGGATGTTAGAATTAAGGATAATGAGTGAGTAGAATAAAATGACAGGATACAAGATAATGAAGGACACTCAGACACACCATCAGTTGATGGAGCGGCCCTCCTGCTGGATCTTCCATGTGAGGCTGCTGGCTGATGTCTTAGTGGCTTAGGCCCAAAATTTAAGAGTGATTCTGAAGTTGGCCTGATGACAAAACATTAAAAAATCATGGTGCTAAGATAACTAGAAAAAGGCCTTACACATGGTTTAAAAAACAAAATCAAAGAGAGCTATAAAAAGATAAATGAGATGAAAAACAAGAGAAGTAAGAAACAACAAAAACATAGTTGTAGCTGCAGAATGTGCCAGGATCATTGGGTTAAACATTATAACTTGTTATTTTTACTACTATAAAGTTCAAATTGTCCACTTCTTTCCTTCAAGTATAGAAATGAACCAACGGCTCTTTGTTCATTTAGGATGTCGTTAGTTAGTTTTATGATCCTAAGGCATGTGACACAGATGGGGAGGAGAGGTTCTTAAATCCTCCTCCTCCATTTTCCCTGTTGGGATGTAACCTTATAAATTTGTCCTGAGGTCAGGATGGGGTGACTGTCAAGAAAAGTTTTTTATTGCAGTTGCTAATGTGGTGTCCGTGCCAAGAGGCCCCGTCGCGTATCCCGGAGGGCAAAAGGTCATTAAGTTTGTTAACAGTTGCTTTGTTTGAGATAAAGCAGAGAGTTATCTGTGGAGGTCTGCTGCTACATACAGGTACTTCGTATGTTCAGACGGTTTACTTCACACAAAGCAGATTACTCTCAGTGCTGGATGTGTTGGCTCAGATTATTAATATGTTCATGTATTATTTTTCATCACCTAAATTTGTTTGCAAAATACTGAACCTCAAAGTTTATTTATTGAATGTTTGCAAATAAAGGGTTAACTTTCAGAGAAGGATTTAAATTGCCTGTAGGCACAGAGCTCAGTCATTTTAATCAAATTTTCACAAAGCCATGTGCAGGAGCCAACATCTCTCACTATCTCTTTAGGAATATTTTTTTTTTGCCGCATCTGTGGATTCACACACACTCACATGTGATACAGGGCTACTTTGTTTATCCCATTAGGAGCTCTGATTCAAAGAACCGCCTCAAAAATGTGATTTGTCCCAATAAGCCAATAAATGCTCCTTCATCAGTTTAGCGTTCAAATCCATTAAAGGAGCACTCTCCTTAGTGGAAGGAAAAAAAAATGACTGAGTACAAGCAGCGCCTCAAAAGACGCTCATTGATCTGTTGGATCTGAGAAATAAGCTTCAGCATCACACTTGAAAGCCAGTGACTGAATCTCAAGCAGAAAAATCAAATTTCAAGTTTTTTTTCTACGGAATAAATGTCACACAAGGAACTTTCAAACTGAATTCAGTGTGTTTTTTTGTGGCTTTAGTCAAAGTCAGCAGCTTTGAGTCACAGCAGGCTCAGGTGGGCAGAGAGCGAGCTAAATAACCCAACAGGGCGACTGGAAACGCCTGTGAATCCCAGCAGCACGGGAAGTCTGTGGGGTCTGCCAGGCCTGAAGCGTCTGTGGGAGGCACGCATCCACATTAATTAAATCTGCCATGTGTTAGCACTCCCTTCACATCCTGGTCTGCGTGTCTCACAGCACACCAGATGTGACAAACTGTCAATTGTTTTGAAAATGAAATCTATCAGGATTTGAACATGAGACAATCTGCCAGTCGCTGCTTCAGGTTTTGTTTTTTTTGGCAGGATCCCCCATCTGAAGGTGTGCCAAAGGGAGCCGCTGACATGTGGTCATCTGTCCTGTATTTTGTTTCTTTGATCTTTGCATAACAATAATTCTGAAAATATGAAAATATCATAAAAATCACTGCGGTGTGAGCGCTGCTTCTTCTCTTTGCCTGTTAATTGGATCCATGTTGTCTTCAAATGGAGCAAATATAGCTTCAAAAGCATTTATCCCGAAAGGATTTCGCACAACAATCTTCTCACAGTGGCATCTGGAGAATCCTGATGCAGGCCTGCTGCTCTTCAGCCAGGGAGGGAGATAATCTGTGCTGAGAGAGCCGTCGTCAGAGGAGTTTTTGAGGTCTTTATTGCTGCCAATTAGTTTGCCATCTTTGCGAACCCCTGAAGGCCCTGTCAGTTCACACTTTGTTGTAATCATCTACATGTAGAGTGTATTTTTTAATTCCCCGTTGTAAATTTTGAGTGCAGGGACTCTGGGTGATTTGGTCGATAGCATCTCCATGAAGCAAAGCCTGATGGGCTGTTGGATCAATAATTCCTCAAACTGCATCAACTGGGATTAACTACTCCTCTGAGGGAGCTTCTCAGGTCAAAGCTGGGCCCATTTAACAGCTAATTAGATGCTTTCTATTGAGCATATGGTTCTTGTGAAGCATCTGTTTCAGCAGAACACAGAGTTAATGCTGAATTTGCACATGCTGGTCAGTGGGAACACTGTGGACCTGCTCTGGCTAATAATGAGCAGGATTTACGTACGTTTTCGAATCTATTCGCCTTCTTCTTTTTGTTTTGATCAATAGCGGCAGACCTCCTGAAGTACATTAATTTACTTGAGTAATGTCAAATTCTCCAGTAGAGCTTCTAAACACAATTCTGTTTAAAACCAGAGCGAATCGTCATGATGTCGCCGCAGCACAGCATCACTTCTCCCTCCAATCAAACCAGAATGCACCTGGCTGCTTCCTCTTCCTATTAGATTCCAGAAAAAACGGTGAAACACAGGCTCTGTTCATTACTCGTCAGATGCACGTCTAATTTTGTTCAACGCTTATCAAGCTTGTGTTCCTTCTTGTTAATCTGGCTGCAGACAGTGTTGGTGGTGTGTGGAATAATACACGGCCATGACGCAGAGGAGACCAGACTACAGGTCCCTTCATAACAGACCCCTCTGATTATATTTATGAAATTCAATTACTCTGACACAGACAGATGGACTTGCTGTCAGTGGGGACGCTCGTCATTTGTTAGCATCAGCAGACATGTCAGCCCTGAAGCACTGATGGGACTGAGGCTGTGTGACTGGAAACAAAAGGAGGGAGGAAAAGAAAGACAAAGGAGACGAAGAGCAGTGCTGATTGAAGTTCACAAGCAGGGCAGCATACTGTAGCGCTGAAGAGCCTGCAGTCATTTAAAAGCCAAATATGCCCATTTGTGTTCAGTTGAAGTGAGACAGAAAGCTCGTAGAGGCAGAAATCCACACGCAAAGTTTGCAAAATATTAAGAGGACAAGACACAGCATGAGATTCCTTGGCTGGTTCTATACAAACACAATAATGTCAACAGGAACATGTAAACATAAGGGTCGATAATTCAGTCCTTGAAAATGTGTTTGCACACTGCTTGCAGGTCATGCAGATGTGTGATCATCCCAATAGCAACCAAGGAAAGGAACCTTGTAAAATGTGTGTAATGTTACGAATTTGTGTGTTTTAAGATGATCCTAATGTAACCTCTTACCCTGTTTTTAATGCTGAACCTTTACCGTCAGTTTTGATTTTTTACATATGCACAATCATGGCACTAAAACTTAACCTTGAGTGAAAACTGAAGAGTATCTTGGGGTGTTGATGAAGTGAAGATGAAGACGTTTATTGCAAGAAGATACAGCATCTATACAAACAGTGCACATTGCCTGTGAGCGGTTTCCTGCCGAATGTGAATCCCTTCTCGTCCTTTGTTATCTGGGTGTTTATATAGTGGAGTTGTTTTTCTCAACTTTGACCTCCACATCTGTTTCCAAGGTACCAATCCATATGTGTCTCTGGCCATCTCCCTATAGCCAGACTCATAGGCGCCATACAGTCCTTCAGTTTTCTGTCACCTACACATGCATAGCAAAGAATCCTTGCTACAGTTTTTAACATTGCCATATGAACATGCACAGAATTCTGTGAGTTTGTAGGACACCAGATACTTCAAAACAAAACAGCTTGTGGTGTCAAGGGGGACTTGAACCTCAGACTTGAGTGAAAGTCAGCCATGTTGGATGGAACCAAACCCACATTCACATGACATTGGACAACACGATCTGTTTGCATGAACGTAATCATGTGTCAAATTTATTATGGACCAACACACTGTGTTTTTGTGTGTTTCATTCATGAGGATGTGTTGCAATAATGCTGTCTTATAGCTGATGGCTAAATTAAACTGTATATAGCACCAGAAGCTGGTAGTCTGTGACGTCATAGACTGTGCTCACGCCTTAAAGACTGACAGCAGAGTGCTGATCGAGGGACAGAGACTGTCCTGCTATCATGTGGACCTCAGCTGAGTAGGAGGATTCAGGAGTCAATTTGAGCCACTTGACCCATTTTTTGTACTCTTGTTATAATGTGTAAAAAACGATTGCCTCTGAAGTGCAACTGCCCCTTTTAACAAATGACTTTTAGGATACAAAAACAGCCAATATCTCCAAAAGAAAACCTGCCATCGCTCAATTCAGCTCACAGCCACTCGTCCTGATGTTTTGGTAGTCTGTGTCCATCTCTCTGTCACCTCCACTCCATCCAGTCTATTTCTGTTCCTTTTTCAACATATTGAAATTGGGCGTCTCATATGCAGTTTCAATGAATATGAAATCTATTCAAATTAAACAGAGTGGAAAAGATACAGTACTTGGGCCTTTAATCCTGCTAGATGCTGCTGTGCTAGTGCCCACAATGTTGGTGAATTATGGATGAGTCTGAAAATTAAAGCTAGTTGGCTATTCACTGAGGAACTGCTGACTCTGTTGGTATACCTCTATCTAGACAGTATGAACTAAGGGGAGAAACAGAGAGGGATGGTGGGTCAATTCAAAGTATGTTAGATAAAAGCCAGACAAAGAAAAGGAGTCTTTGTGTTTAAACGTCCCCTGCTGCAAAGTATGGCTGAGTGGGCCGAGAAAACTCACAGACCCGGGCTGAAAGCATGACGTGTGATCAGATCAGAGCCTGCGGCGTTGTGATCACACCTTCCTTCTACTGCCTGAGTGATGCTGCAGCCCACGTCTCTCTATAGTCCTCAGTGAGTAAAAGACTTCCATAAGGGAGAGGCGAAAATAATATATATTTAAAAAACCCACAGACATTTTCACGCCTACTGTCCTCTGAAAGTGGAGCTGGGAGTGAAAGAAAGATATTCCAAGCAGTGGAGGAGTGAGAGGGCAGCGGACCAGGACCACATCGAAAACATGTATTACTCAGTTGAAAAAGGTTTCAACTAGGGTTCCTGAAAAATAGACTCTCCTCAGGGTAAAATTGTTTAGAAAAAGCTCAGGCTCTGGGTTGTGTGGGAAGTCATGGCTGAGAGTGAGTGAATCGTCCTATGCACCCTGAGCAGACCAAAAGCTGATGCTTTGCTCTGAGCTACAAGCCATGCAGTGATTTCACTGATTCCACCTACAATTTACTGGATTTCAAATCATTAGATATCTGACAACCTCAGTAACACATCATTCTGTCCACAAAAACACAGCAACGAAGCGGGATTTCACCACAGAGCCACTAAATTACAGAGATTATAAAAAAAATATGCTCACGAGAAACCATCTGGTGCCCATGACAAACTCTGTGGTGAGCACAGGATAGTTTCTTGCGCTCGTGGGATGTTACTAGTGCTCACAACATAAAATGTTTTTTGCCTATATGTCAAAATGTATCCTTTGTGCACGCAAAACTAGTGAGCACATAATATTATATCATGTGCACCAGATAGTTTCTTGTGCTCCCTTTAGGAGCTCCATTTAAAGGATCACTGTTGGAAATATGTGTATGACAGTCTGGTTAGGAGGAGCTTTGAGTATTTTTTTTTTTATCTTACGTTTAACTACATTCCTCAATGCAAAGAATATTTTAAATTTTTATTGGAGTGAAGAAAAACAATGATACAAACGGGCAGACTGTGAATATTCAGTTATTTACCCACTCAGAAAGAGCCTGCTGTTACTTGCCTCATGCTTAATGCTGTGTTATTTTTCATTTTCTCTCTCTAGATGAGCTCCCCGTCTCTTGCCAGGGCTCCTCCAGTTGCTTCATTGTGCATCATGGAAAAGGCATGGAAATAACTGCAGCATTTCTTCAGTATCAATACCTCTTTAAAGGTAAACATTTACATTTTAAAGCCAGAATGTATGCACTTATTTTTTTTTCTCGATTTTTTTTTCGAAATTGGACATTTTTCTACCAAAGAGGAGCAAAGAAAGACTCCAATTAAACCTTAAATTATAGTAAAGATATAAACCTGCAATTTATATACAGCAGACAGGTAATAATGCATAGACTGGTTGCTTTAAATGGACTGTTGATTCACTGATACTGTATGTGGAATCCTGGTTTTAACTGCAGGGTCTCTGTGTGATACTGCTGACAGTGCTAAGTTTGCTTGCATTTACCTTGAGGAGCTCTGCAGAAGATGCCGCTCTGTAAGCTGCCTGTTTCATGTTTCCAATGGCAGCCCCTTATCAGGACCAGAGGAAAACAATATAATAGTCAAAGTGAACCCAAGCCGAGAGAAGTAAATGTAACAAAAGATATTGTAGTGAGGCTTTAAGAAAGGTTTTGTGCAAACGTTTGAAAAGAGACAGCAGAATGGTGAGTATGACCAGTGAAGAGGAGGGGTGCATTAGAGCTCTGTATGTTTGTGTGTGTCTGTGCTGTGGGCACATGGGGGAAAATAACAGTATTTGAATGATGGGTGTGACAGAGTCGGATGTCTGCTCAGGGCCTGTGTGGCTCCAGTAATAAAGATACTGAGGCTGGAAGTGGTTTCATTCAGTCTTAAATGCTCCTTAATCTCTCCATAAATGACATCTTTGGCTCCCAGTAAGGAGAGTGAAAAATGCAAACCGTTCACGCCAGTACAACTGGGACTTTATGGTCGCATCTTTGGAGCAAACGGTGCTCAGCTTAAATGCCACGAGTTTTTATTTTCTCATGATTTTCATATAAAATATTCCCGATATGATAGAGTGCATATCGCTTAGTTTGTGAAAAGCGCAGCCCACATTAGCCTTCAGCACTCCAGACTGGCAGAAACGAAAAGTCATCTTTAAGTGCTGATGTACAGATGGCTTGATACAAAACAGGAAAACCTATTTCCAAGTGATGTCTCTTCGGTCATCAGCAGCATTTTTCACAAGTCATTTTAACAGGACTGTCAATATGTTGTGTGTTCTGTTCTTAGCAGCGTCTGACCTTTCTTAAATCAATGCTTTGCTATAAGGAGAGCAATTTGTGGAGCTCTCACCAAGGCAGAAATTGCTCCCCGCCTCTCTTCTAGGTGCCTCTTTCGGCGCATCTACATTACGTGTTGAACGCAGAGGTGCACGAATGTTTACATATTCACACATATGCACAAGATAAACTCGATTTTTTTTTTTTATCAAAGCGAGCAGTTATGTGTCAGTGTGACAGCCACGAAGCGCATAATTTGCAGTCTTTCTGGCTGCTCGCCCAGATAAAGACCATAAAAAATCAACCACAGGATAATGATCCTGCATGACACACCTGCAGCTGGAAGAGCAACTCCAAGGACATCTCGCAACCTCCTTTGCTCCCTCATCTCATTATGACCAGCGAATGGTTAAGCCTGCTGATTACAGACGAGCGCGGGGAACAGAGCAGAGGGGGATTTATATGATAGAGGTGATAGGGCTGACACTGACTCCACAGCAGTGCAGGAAGGTCAACAGGGTGCTTATCAAAACATTGTTGGAAGGTGGTTCACACAGTGTCTGTGCTCTCTGAGACCACTGCATGTTAAATTGAGCAATGAAGCTGTGAAACTCATCTGTGTTAAATTATTAAGATCAGAAAAACAGTTTTTTAATATTTTCAACAACTTAATGGTGGGCAGTGCATGACAAACCACAAGACTGCTGCTTTTGCGTTATTAAACACAATATCAGATACCATATTAATGTGATTCTTTATTGATCCCTGTGGGGAAAAAATATTTCTCCTGCTGCTGTTTCTCCTCAAACAAAGATCTTCACAGAAGCTTTAGTTTATCATATTACAGCTTTATTGTGCTGCAATAAAAGATTTCATAAAAAAAAATCTCTTTCAAGTCTACAGTCCTGACTGTCTGATCCCAAGCTGATGTAAGAGGAGCTCTTATCCATAGAAGGAAAAAAAAAAAAAAATGAACATCTGAAAACAACTTGTCTGCTTCTGGAAACAGCAGAAGGAGGGCAGTCAAACTGTGTCCCTGCATAATTCTGAGACACTGTGGGTGTGACAGATGTCAGCGTGGTCCCTCTCTGCGTGATCACAACCCATTTACAGAATAAAAATGTCTTCTTCTCTCTTTTATACCTTGGGAGCGTTTTATATTCCCTAAATGTGTGAGCACTTTTCTTTGTTCAGACCTCTATAGATTTACTTTGTATGTTATTGCTGCTGTAAAAATTTGGATTAGCCATCTTATCTCATCTTAACTCATGTATAACTTTTATACATATCTGTCTAATGTAGCAGATGAATAGTAAATTGTGATAAATCGAGTCAATAGGGTCCATGACTTTATCTGACAGGTCTGTGTGGAAGCTGGAAACCACTGGAGCACATGAACTCTTAAGCTTTTTTTTTTTCTCTTCTCATCTTCTGTTATCGGTACGTACGTCATTTTTTTCGGTATTGATAGGACCTGACATTGTCAGCTCCGTTAAGGAGACAGAAAGGGCTTGTCTGTGTGGAGTGCAGAAGAAATGGGTAATTAGCTGACGGCTGACTCAGGCCACTTGCAGCTTTGTGTGTCAGGATGGGGATGGAAAAACCGATGAAGCACAGCTCCCCGGGTGTCATAAAGCTTTGCTTTACGGCCAGTTTGTGTAGCCTTGTAGATTAAGTTCAAAGAAAAGCAGCCTCTCTTTTCTCCATGCATCTTAAATCCTGTTTCTCCTCAGCTGGATCTGTAGATCAATTCTTTGGGCAAAATGTCTGCTGTCAGCAGCTATGGAAGGATGGGAGGGCTGAGTGTCTAAAAATACATTAATAAAGGAACAATTTCACCTCATATTTAATAGAAGTCACTGAACAGCATGACCGTTCCATTCAGATTGCAGATTCCTTCATTCAGGAGAAGCATTAAAGCACGTCGCTCCCAGTGGGCTACAGATGCAGCCTCCATAGGAAGATGTTCACATTTAAAAGGCAGGAAAATCACAGCCAATCAGTGGTTTGTCTATGATTCAGGCAATGAGTTCTTCCTCAGAAACTACTCCCAGCATTTATCTCAAGAGAACAGCTCTACATGGAAATAAATGGGCTGGCGTCTGGAGATGGTACGCCTTCTTTTTCTGTTTAGACACAAAGACCAATTTGAAATGGCAGGAAAACCTGCAGCTGTCTATGCTCTACTGCAGACCGAGCTGAAGGATCCTGGTATTATTCTTATTACTTTCAAAGACCAAAACACAGCATGTGCGTTATGTGTTCTCTCGAGTCAAACATATAGTATGTGTACTACAAACACATCAGCAGGATTAAAACGTGGCTCAAAGACAAACCAAAAACAGAGGGATTACAAGATAAAAGAAAACAAATACTCCATTTTCAGCCCTCAAACTCAGCCGCTTATTCACTTTGCTCTCAGGATTAAAGAAATAAAAACACATCAAATAAATGTGGCTGCAAGAAGATTTCAGCTGTGTGGCAGATTTTACATATGAATCATTTATTTTAAAAAGTCTAAAAAATATAAACAGTATTGTTACATTGACAAAAAAGTCCAGCAAACAGCATCTGCACACTTTCACTACAACACAGTATTTACAGCTTTTACAGTGAAAACTAATATGTTCATAATCCTGACACCCTGAAAACAAAGATAGATTTTACTGAAATGTATCGGACAAACAGTTCTCTCCGTATTTTAACCCAACTTATGGTTTTAATTGTGACATTTAAACTCTAAATACTGAAATTACAATTAAAATGAAATGTTGGTTTAATATTAATAATAATATTTAGTGGACAGTGTTGCTGTACAAGTCATGAAGAGCATTCGATACATGCTGCAGCACTTTATGCATCACACACACTTCACATTTGGCACTTTAATAACAAATCAAAACAAAACAGGCAGTAGAGATTTCAGCCTTCACTTCAGTGTAATAGAACCAAAATGACACTCAGCATGTGATGCCACAAAATACATCCTGAAAAATGTAACAAAGCCCCTTTTCAGAAATCATGACTCTTGTTACAGAGGACAATACAAACACCTTGCCGTGTGTATGCTGTGTATTTTGAACCCAAACTACACTTGTTAGAATCGATCCAGCCGTGACGAGCTTGTGTTTGTAAAAAGTGACCTGCTATCATAACCAAAAACAACCAACAGCACTGTGAATGGTTCCTTTAAATTACTTTAGGCATGTTTTATATTAAAAACAACAAGGAAATTACATTCATTGTATCAGCGGTAACTGACTGGAACCTCTGAATGAATAATAAATAAATAAATAAATGTTCAGATTTACTATGTGACCGGTTGAAACGGCCTGTGTTCCACTAAACTGTGTGACAGGTCTCGCAGTTCAGCTGCAGAGTGAACCTGTTTGTATCCCAGCACAGCCAGAGTGTCGTTACACAGATTCTGAACCGTTCTCACAATGTCGAATCCCAGACGAAGCCTCCAGCTCTCTGCTGTCGCTCTGGAGTCTCTGGTGGTGGAGTATCTGTAGTTCCACTCAGACAGTGACGACACATTAGTATTGGTGTTCTTTGTGATCCACATCCGCACCCTGTCCTCCATCTCTAGGCCCACAAACCTGTAGATCTCAGTGGCTTTATCCTTTGGGTTGAAGGCCAAATCCTCATAGCGTACCAGCAGGTAGCGTCCGTGCAGCCATGCCGGTCTCTGCAGGCCCGTTTCCGCAGAGGCCGCCATGTCCTTACAGGTGCTGGTGATCTGTGACAGGTCCACGTATCGAGGCTGCCTTCCTGTCGCATTCCATATTTTCCAAGCACGAAACTGATCAGAAAACGCCATCATGCGTGAGGCGAGGATGGCTCTAGGGTCCCTCACCAGGTGGATGATCCTCAAGTCTAAACGTGGATCTTCTGTCAGCGTGCGCAGGTCCCCTACCTCCGGAATCCGCACAGTCTTTATGGCCACATGTCCTTTAGACAGACATGACATAGAAGCTAAAGTGAGGTTCAGGGCCCCGCACTTCTTAGGACACCAAGTTTCATCAGGGAAATCAGAGGCTGCAGCCTCCAACCCTTCTGTGCACACAGGAGGAGAGCAGAGGGCATGGCTGGAGCTCCTGCGAAAGAAAGAGCTTGTGATGTGTTCCTGGGGCTCGGGGCGGATGTAATTCTCCATGAAGTGAAGGTCACAAGTGTACAAATTTAGCAGGAGGTCCCTGTAAGCTCCCAGTAGAGCCCGACGGTCCAGAGTGCGACGCAGCCTGCTGCTGGAGTTGGTGAAGGCCTGCTGGACGTGGTAGAGGGGTTCAAACACGTAGAAGACACCAGGATGCTGGTTTAAGAGCTGCCCAGTGAAGGAGGAGCCGCTGCGTGTGGTGGCAAAGAGCAGGATGTGCTTACGAGGTGACTCAATGGGCATCCAGCTGTCATCACACAGGGCTCTCCACCTGGAGTCTAAAGACCAGAGGAAAAAAAAACACGGTCAACGGTTGCGACAGGAGAAAGTAAACGACTGAATCCAGCCAATAAAGTGTAAATAATTTAGGAGTTAAAAATGAATGAGTAAGTTGCTTGTCTGCCAGTGGTTGTCAAGGGGGTTTATGAAATGGTGGCTCTCTAAATATAGCGCAAAGAGCTAACATGTAATTACTGCTGATGAGGAGTTGATTGCAGAGGGATGCTACTTTTGTACACAGGAGCTCATCGTCAGCAAGCTACATCTGCGCTCTGAGAGGGGATTAATGGAGATAAATTGGAGGATAATTGTAAAACGGATCACGCGTATTTCATTTCTCGATTCTCTCCACTTGTAGGGAATTCCCTGGTCTGATGATCTGCTTTCCTTTTTCTTGCTGCTGCCTGTTTCTTTCTTCACTGAATGTTTTTGGGTGATGCGTTCCCGCCCCCCCCCCCCCCCCAAAATGCTAAAATATACATTACCAATAAAGTGTTGAGAGCATATCTGTGTACGCCTGCTGGTGCTATTCAACCAAATACTGTAGCAATACACACACATTTTAAGTTATTTATGCTTTTTTTCCCATTATATATGAGCCTATATACCTGAACACACACTAACAGCTATTCACACGTACAGATTTAGGCTACAGTATGCCGGTGTGTTTGCCATCAGGCTGTACCTCTGTAGTGTCTCGTCTGGCAGCGATAGGCTCCCTGACAGGGCCCAGACAATGAGTCCCTCAGGGTCCGTATGGCTGTGTACTGGACCCCCAGAGATGCACACACCAGCAGCAGCACCGTCTTCCAGGAGCACTCCATCCTGCCCCCACCTCTGGCTCTACATCCTTCACGCTGAAGCCACAGAGACACACACAAAATGAGATTTTCTTGATGCTTTTTTTTTCTAGCTTCATATACATGTGCAGCTTCCACATTTTTACACCTGCAGGTCTCTACTGATGGCCTTCTGAGCAGCTCTTGCTCAAGGGCAAAAAAAAAAGGGCATAATGCATGTCATTAAGTCTTCCCATCAAAGATCCCACCTGCCAGGTCAGAAGGTACACCTTTGTCCTTCAACAGCGGCGGTTTCATGTATTTTCAGACCTTCATTCTGTGCATAAAGGAACAGTTTCAGTAGAGACAGGCTGTAAGCATGTTTATTTCTTTGGGGATTGAAGTGGCTCATGTGAGGAACAACACTTTTTGGCCCTCCTAGTCTCTGTGGATGCTGCTTGGATTTTTTTTTTAGACCTGTTAAGCATGCTAGCAACTATCCTGACATGTTAACAGGTACATTGCAGTAGGTTGCTGTGAAAGCTGTTTGATCAGTGTGACACTTAACTTCTAAATTTGATGTGACTAATCCAGAATTAAAACATATCTATCCAACCAAATCAGGGATTAAGCCTATTGTATTCTAGTCATATTTCCTACTGAATGTACTTAAAGAAATAACCCATCCTTGAGTAAACAGACCTCAGTACTAAAATGAAATACTTGCATCTTCAAAGTCTAAAGCTAAGCTATCGAGCTAAACTGTCTTGTGATTACAAAATGTCAAACCAAACACACACATGCAGTGTTTTCTATAAAATCCTGCGACTGTTGCATCTTCACAGAGACAGAGAGAGAGAGAGAAAACAGACAGCACCTTACAGCATTTTTAACATAAGTAGCTTAAATGTTCTGAATAAACAGTTTAAAGCTTCAGGATTTGTTTCCTTCAGGATTCTCGGCTCAAAGGTCAGACCGTGAAATGCAGCTGTATGTTCTGATCGACTACAGCAGCACTACTCGTGGTTCTGTGCCTACTGTTGCATAATTGCGTTTCTTTTTTGCTTTGCTCTCTTTTGGGTAATTAAGCCTCTGAGCCCAGTGGAGAGATACATACCCAGATAAATATAGCTGTCTACACATAGATGAGCAGAGAAGTTTCCTTTGTACGCTTTGCCACTGGGCATGAAAGAGCAAAGGGAGATGTGATTTTCCAAATGCATTTAGAAAAAAAAAAAAGGGGGGGGGGGGTCAGTCTTCCATTGGCTGTGTGTGCACCAAACGGATGGCAGGTAATCACATGAGACCCCGGGTGCAAAGTGACACTCTATCACTCAAAGTGGCAGCACGGAGGCAATCATCATGGAAACCACAGGTAAATATACATCATATTACCCTGACAAACATAAATAACACCTTCCTCCCCATCTTCCTCTCTGTCGCTCTCCGGTCTGCCTCTTGTTCATTAATGATGTTTATGTGTCCCTGGCAGATTCATATCCTCAGGAATGTATCACACTGAGCTTTTGATGTTCCATTAATCACAAACAGCACCAAAGCAAAGGCATTTACTCTGTGGGTGAGAGGAAAAAGAGATGGAGCTGACATGATGAGCCGTTCAGTTCGGGTAGATGGCTTCAAACTGCAATGAACTCATCAGAGGGAGAAACTTTGTGTCTTAGACTGATGGTTGCTGACAGGATGACAGATTGAGGGACACTGTGCCGTTTGTTTTTGTTTGTTTTTTTTTCTCTCGGAACAACTTTAAAACTGCTTCTGCTTGTTAAAAGAAGGAATTAGATTGACTACAGATAATGACACTTAAAAATAAATGTGCCATCCGTGCAACTCATGTAGCTATAGTGCACAGCTGGCGGACAGGGGAACATCATGTAATTCCTCAGCGAGAGCTTTTGTTTTCCTTTTCCAGTCATGATCAGGGCACAGAGCTCCTCCACTACACACCCTGCCTCCCTCTGGAGAATGAAGACAGATGCTTCAATGGATTAAAGCAATTTGATTTGCAAGTCTTCCTTTCTCCCTGGCTTATAACTTCACCCACATAGGGACTCACACCAGGAATAATAGACACTCTGTCAACAGCTGGAAGGGGACTGCAGGCTTCAGATGGTCTCAGCCTCACTATCCTTCATACAATAACGGTGCTTACAAGGGATAAAAGCCTGAGGGACAGGATCAACCAAAGATTACACTGTGCGGTGCAATGTTCCTCTAGCAGGTTGGAGTTGTAAATTCAGTGAGCACAGACATTACTGCTGCTGCTCAGATAGCTAGCAGCATGCTGCAAGAAAGGTAATTGCCTCAGTGGAAAATGAAGGCACCAAATCAGGTTAGAAGTTAGTCATGACGATGGGACGGAGGGGTTTAGAATGCAAGGGACTGAAGGACGTGACAGTGCCAAAGATTTTTCTATTAAGGCACCTCAGTGTGTTCACCGCTTCTTGTAGTGAGGCTGTTTACTGGCAAAACCTGGAAAACACTGACGAGAGCCGAGGAACAGTAGAGCAACACCAGGAGCAGTTTCAAGTCTTCAGCTGATCATTCTTAAGTTTTTCAACATCTATGTAATATGTCCATGTTTTTTTTCATGCACACACACACACACACACACACACACACATACACACACACACACACACACACACACACACACACACA
>JAVQJX010089563.1:0-14957 GCA_036025115.1 Ambassis agassizii
CTCACACACACACACACACACACACACACACACACACACACACACACACACACACACACACACACACACACACACACACACACACACATTGGTTACATCCTCTTACTATCTGCGTTGCATCGGTCCCTTTCCACTGTTAATCCAGCTGGCCTGTGCCTCTGTGCATTGCTGTACTTTTGCAATCTGATGAATTCCCAACGGACGGCAGGAAACATCATGTTTTAAAGCAGCAACTTTACCCTCTTTGGATTTACAGGCAGTGGGAGCTTCACATCAGAGCCTCTCACTCAGAGGAGGTCCTCAGCTCCACGGGACTCTGCTGAGCTGAACCATGAAGTCCCATCCAGGCAGCGTGTGCAGTGTGCTGCTGCCCCTCGCTCTCTGCTTCAGTAAGGATGTTTCTAGTTGTGTGTTTGTTTGCTTTTGTCAACTGTTTCTTCTTGGGTATGCACTAGAAACTCATCTTGGTGAGAGTTGTTGAAAAGGTTGTAAAGTCATTTTGGAAGTAGTTAAGATGTCTGGTAAAGGATTTTCCCTTCAGGTTGATGTGAAATGAAGGAGTGAAAGGTTTTACAAATGCACTTACCTTAATGAAGCACTCATTGGGCTGATTCTCTCTCCCCTGTGTGTGTCTCTCTGTGTGTGTGTTTGGGTGTAGTATCTATTATGTTTTAGTTTTTTTTTTTGTGAACGAATCATGACAAAAATACAGTATATGCCAAAAACAGCTAATGTGAAACTAAATTACAGTTTCAAAAGTTCCAGGATGTGTGGTAGATAAAGGAAGAGGCATGTGTGTGTGAGTCTGTTGTGCTTTTATGTTGTGTAGAACCAAGATTAGAGGTGACATCCCCATAATCTCATGGCACAGTTGCAGTGTGTGTTCCCAGGTGTTGTTGTAGTTTCAGGTTGGTTGTGTTGCAGCTGTGGTAGTTGTAGTTTCTGTAGTTGTGCAGGGTAGTGTTGTTGCCCTATATGTGGTTTTTGCTGTTGTGTTTGGTTTAGTTTCTGCTTGCAACAACTGTCTCCGTTCAGTTTGGATTCAGGTTTGTATTGGTTGGCCTTGTCCAGTGATCAGCTCTGTGTGTAGTTGCAGGTGTTACTTTACCTTCATGTTTGTGTTCAGTGGCTGTATATGTAAATGTGTTGTTGCTTTGGCTCTTTAGTTTAAGTTGTTTGGTTAAATTTTCTGAACACACACAAACGTCACTGAAGAGCCTTTTCAGATTGTACTTCATTTGAATTGAACTGCTTCGGTTCTTTCACCAAAATTCTCCTTGCTGACGTGTGACTGACATTTATTGTTTTCCCAGAACAGCTTCAGTGAAAACTCAAATCAATCTCAGACGGTTGTGTTATGTATGAGCTGATGGATGCTCAAACTGCTCACACGTGATCTTTTCACTCTTTACATCATATTTTTGTATTTGTTTGATCCATCTCTGTGTTTCACTCCACAAAATGAATCTACATTTCTCTCTCCTCTTCACTTGTTATGCTGTGCTGTTTAAACACTTTTTGTCTTCTTCTGGTCTTCTCCTCTCTAGGTTTGTTTCCTGTGTGTTTTGGAGCTGCGATCCCTGTTTCATGTGGCTCCATCTATAAGAGTTTTGCTCAGTGTTTGCTCACACTTGGGGACAGTTTGGTGGAAACACAAAAAGACCAGAGCACACAAGACATTGATGCAATCTGCAGGTGTGTGTACTAATCACCGTGGAAACCATGAGACACAGAGCGTTTGACTTTGTATTTTCACCAAAAGAATGTGCCTCCACAAAAACACTTATGGCCCTCAGTACGTGCCCTATTATAGTTTAGATAAAAGCTGTCACTGTTTTAGAGCCTAATATGATGGACCTGTGCTCTTACCATTATTGCAAGATAGAAACTCAATGCTACATAATCAGGTTAGTAAATTATGGAACTCAAGTTAGTCTCTGTGTTGGTGAAATCCACTAAACTCCCCAAAAACATGATTTATTTTGTCAGTGGTAACTGCAGTCTGTCTATATCTAATAACTGTGTCGTCTCCAACTTTATGAAGTATAATTACTATAACTAATAATAAGCATCATTATTATTTGTGCCAACTTTGCAGTCACTTTAGCTCCACTTATCTTAACAAATGGCTAACTTAATGAAGTTCTCTTCAGTCGTACCACTTTCCTCCGCTGTACCTGTAACCCCACAGTAATGGCAGTGGGTCATGTTATACACCTCAGATCAGGTTAGGAGCTGCTCATGTGTTAACTGTCTCACATCATGTCCACACTGACATCTCTTCCTGGTTCCTTGAAGGTCCTGGAATGCATTCCACGTCTGTGCCAACTCAGCTCTGACCGGCTGTCCTGGAGAAGCAGCAGCTGTCTGGGAGTCTCTAAGGCAAGAGTCCAGGAAGACGCAGTTTTCTGGAAACCTGTACGACATGTGTGCCAGCCGCACCACCCTCCCACCAAGCACTGTGCCTGCACCGCCGAGCCCCCCCACCTCTGACCAGACGAACCAGGAGACACTGAAAGGGCAAACCCAGCAGCACAGCCCCACCCTAATCACACTGCTGGTCCCAGTCTGCAGCATGCTGCTCAGGAGTTAGTCAGCACGCATTAGTCCTTTAATCAGAACAATGACAGCTGGTGGACAGAGCCCTGCGCCCCTTATTACTAAACACAGAGGGTACACGCTCTGTTTAAGTCAGACTCATCCGAATGGATCAAAAAAGAACTTTAATAACTGGATCAATATGATCTTGTTTGTGGTTTTTATATGGACAAAGTGGTGCATTAATTTAAGGAATGGCAACGGCAAGCGTTTGATTACCAATAAAAAAGTGAAAAAAAAGGAAGTATTTGTTATCAACACTATTTTTTGTTACTACTTATCCAGCACATCAGTAAAGCAGCATGGTTTTAGGACATTGGAGATTTTGCTGTAATGCCAGGTGTTCAGATCTGCCTGTGATCCAATCAGGTGAGATCCAGAGGTCGTGTGTTATCGCTGAGTGCAGAGTGACGTTTCTGTGCAGAGACTCATTGCTCTGTTCCACTGATAGAAAAACTGATTTATGATATCCAGGTAGATTTTATTTTATATCAGTTCATGTGACTGCAGTCAAAGCTCCTTACAGTGAAGTGAGTAAATCAGAAGAGAAAGTGGGGGAAGTTTCATCCTTGTAAATTAACAGAGGCAGTAATATTGTTGTTGCACAATTCTTCTTTTTGTACATTCATTTTGCTGTATGAACAGACTTCATCTTAAATTAAAGCTATGCTAACACATGTGACAGTGAATTGAAGTGGGTGCAACCACTTTTCTTGAAATCGTGTGTTTTTGTTTCAGATTTTTGTGCGTGTGTATGCGTGTAATCTTAATACTCTTAAGCTGTTTCATAACAGCAGAATCATGACTAGATTAATCTCATCTGTCTTTATTCATCCATGGTGCGGCAGGCTGCGCCTCAAAACCCTTGAAAACAATCGTAGTGTCCTCACAGCAGGGAAAACATGACAAAGATGGAGTCAGACCGGAGCGCGACGTGAGCAGGTGTGACAGCTGAGGTCAAAGGTCAAAGCGATGTCACGGCATCGCTCTGAATGTACTGTGTGGATGCTCCTTTGATTCAATGCAAGGTCACATAAAGTTCACAGGTTGAATGGCTCATTTAAATAGTGCTGTTTTATTGCTTTTTGCGTTGTCATCTGATCAGAATAAAAGGGCATCAGCACAGCAAGAAACACAATAAACACACCAGAGTTGAGTTTAAATTAATGACCAAAATTGTACATGTACATGTAATTAAAATCAGATTTTTCATTTTTATTTGGCTCATCAATCTTGTAATTTAAAAATAGAGAGAGTCCTCTCTTTATTTGCTCCTCCTCACTCTGTTCTGCATTTTGCTGCAGAAACATCTACAACACCTTCACCCCGTGAGATGCAACACAACATGAATGGGATTTTGAGTGATGCTCCATAGCAGATGGTGTGTAGAATAAACCACGGCAGGGATTATGAATTCCACGTGTAGTAGATTGTACTGTTCAATCCATATGGCTGGGATTTTATTTCACCAGAACATAAATGCTTCAACCATGTAAGCTTTGCAGCACACAAACTCTGCCTGTATGACGTCTGTAAATCCATTAAATAATGTTTTTTTCCCTATGAACAGCAGTGTAATCCAATGAAACAAAAAAGCAGCTTGTTTGAGTTCCTTAAAGACTTTTTGCTGCTCCTGATCACATGTGGATAAAATGTCATCCAGGGCAACATGTAGTGGATGGTATCTCTCTCTCTCTCACACACACACACACACATATAGATTTGATATAATTGACTCCTTTCATCCTTTTCTGTCATTCATGTTTGATGAATTGAAGAACATGCCTCACAGGTGCTCCAGCCGGATGCTTCAGCCCCTCAGATCAGGTCAATGTGTCCTTATTCATTTACATCCTAGCTTTACATCGTTTTATTACTGAATAGCTGCTTTATTGCATTGCATTGCACACAGTTGTTTTGATGTTAATTTGTATTTTAGGCTTTTAAAATCAGCCATACATCAGACAGACATGAAAAGGAGCGGAGACAAGCAAAACACATTCAGTTTAGTGTCACATTTAGCACCTCAGAGTGAAATACTTAAAAGTCAAACTGTCCAATTAGACCATGTGTGCGCGTGTGTAGGTCTGTATATCAGGGTGGTTCACCGGCCATCAGGCTCACTTCAGAGGACACGGAGCGAAGCAAACACCTCAGCAGGTACTGCTCCATACGATCTTTATCTTCTGGTCTGTGGGTCTGGGAGCTGGTTGGGGATAATGGAGGAACTGGCCCGGGAGAGCATCAGCCTGCTGGCCCGGTCTGCGTCTCACGCGGACCCGCCCCGGCTCGGCTCGTTCGGGGCCGTGTTCATCATGCTGAAGTCAGCGCTGGGAGCCGGACTGCTCAACTTCCCTTGGGCCTTTGAGAAGGCGGGAGGAGTGACCACCGCCATCAGTGTGGAGATGGTGAGTTTTATAGAGAACAATCAGACTCACCTGGCTGAGCGTGGTAGTTTATGTGTTAATCAGAGTTTGGTGGGTTAGCTTGCTCCTCACAGTATAGACTCAGAGGCCCTTTCTCTCCTCTGTGTGAAAGAGCCGCGTATTTTTCACAGGTGAGCGCTAATGAAGCTTCTAGTTTATGTGTGGAACTGAACTTTCACTGACACTAAAAATGTAGGCACGTGTGTGTGTGTGTGTGTGAGGGATTGATGGGGTTTCCAGGAAAAGGTCAGAGGGGTCAGGGGGTGCACACTGTCCCAGTCACATGATATGTTCTGTTAGTGAGTCTCTATGTGTTTTTTTTTACATTACTTATATAATCCTAAGTTTTGACACACTCCCTCAGGTATCTCTGCTATTCCTCATCAGTGGTCTGGTCATCCTGGGCTACGCATCATCCGTCAGCAGACAGAAGACGTATCAGGATGTGGTGAGAGAAGTGTGTGGACGAGCCGTGGGGCAGCTCTGTGAAGTCTGTTTCTGCTTCAACCTCTTCATGATTAGCGTGGCCTTCCTGGTGGTGGTGCAGGACCAGCTGGAGAAGTGTAAGAGTCAAAGGCAGTGGAACAGAAGGCCTCTTTGACGCAGTCTGTTTTGTGTGAAAGGGGCTTAGCCTGCTGTAAACATTATGTGTTTTTCTGCTACAAGAACTGTCTCTGCAGGAGCTCTTATAATGTGGCTCTCTAAGGGTTAAACAATTGAGAATTTTATGAAAAAGCGACTGAATATTAAACAGGAAGACAGTGGACACCATCCTAACATGAAAGGCCCTGTAGAGACTCTGCGTTTCAGCTTCATTTCATGCATTTGTTTCTCCAGTGTTTGAATGTTTCCGTGTGATCGAGGTAACCGGCTGAGTTTGTGATCAATTTAGCAGCCATTTCCTATATCAAAAAAATAATCTCTCCCAGACGACAAATCACTTTAATTTTCATTCTCGTATTAGACTAAACATGTGACTCGGGGCAGCAATGCATCCCTTTTTCATTTTTGCTTTGCTGTTTTTTGTCCATCTGAAACCTTTCAAATCCCTTTAATGTTTTTGTTCTGGTCCAGTTTTAAACAGAGCAGCTGATTGGATTTTTAAAAACAACAACATTTGATCAGTGCAGATGGAGCCATTAGTGAGACATCTTATATCATCAGCCTTTATGTTCAGACTCCATCATGTCATTAAAAAATAATAAACCTCTGTTTGTTTGTGACTCTAATGTAAATAGGCGCCTGTTAGGATGTGATTCATTGTTTCCTGATGATGTTTCATGTAGCAGCGGGTTTAACGATGTCCTCTTTCTTCCTCAGTGTGCGTTTCTCTATATGAGACGGTGACTGGATCGAGTGAAGCAGAAATGCCGTATCACTGGTACACTGACCAGCGATTTGCCCTCTTCCTCGTGTGCCTCATCATCATCCTCCCGCTGTCCATTCCAAAAGAAATCGGCATCCAAAAATACACAAGGTACAGAGCTCTCCCCTGTGGTCAGAAGGTGCAGCTGTGAACCTTTGTCTGACCTGTTTCTCTTGGTGACAGTGTGTTGGGGACGCTGGCTGCTACGTATCTGTGTGTGGCAGTGATCGTTAAATATTACCTGATGGACAGCCACACTGTCATCATAACTCCAGAGCACAGCCAAGGGTCAGTAACTCAAACAGTTTTAGCAAACATGTGGATAAATGCATCCAGCTGTTGTATCATACAGTATTCAGATGTATGTGTGTGTGTGTGTGTCTTGCAGTGTGAGTTCATGGGCGTCCATGTTCAGTGTTGTACCGACCATTTGCTTTGGCTTCCAGGTAGGTTTATATTCACATAAGAGGTAAAACACATAATAATCAAGCAGTTATTCAAGTGATTGAAATACATAAAGGTCACTAGGGTTTTATATGTATAAATGATGTTTTCTTTGTTCACGGGAATCACCTCAAAGCGTTGGTGTCGTTGTCATGTGCTTGCAGTGTCATGAAGCTTGTATAGCGATCTACAGCAGCATGGAGAACCAGAAGCTCTCCCACTGGGTGGTCATCTCTGTGCTCTCTATGCTGTTCTGTCTGCTCATCTACACCCTGACTGGTGAGTTCAAGCATCAGATCATGTTCTTAGCTGGAAGCTGCTCATCATCTCTGCTCTCTCTCCAGGTGTGTACGGCTTCATGACGTTCGGGCGAGCCGTCGCCTCAGATATTTTGATGTCTTATCCAGGAAATGATGTGGTGATGATCATCTCCAGGCTGCTCTTTGGAATATCTATTATCACCATCTATCCCATCATTCTGCTTCTGGGCAGGTTAGCTAACACAGCACAGTGGAGTTTGATCTGTGTTGTGTTGTTTTATGTGTGTGTGTGTTTTCTACCTTGTTGTGTCTGTGTTTGTGTGTCAGATCTGTGGTCCTGAACCTGATGTTGCGAGTTCAGAGACATCGTCGGGGAATTGTCACTCATTCGTTTGAGAGTCGCTGCAGAGTTGTTCTAACTGTGGTCTGGATCACCTTCACTCTTCTCATCGCCATGTTTGTCCCCGACATGGGTGATGTCATCAGTGTCATTGGAGGAATCAGTGCCTTCTTCATCTTCATCTTTCCAGGTGGGAACCTAACATGTGTTTATTTGTGTGTGTGTGTGTGTGTGTGTGTGTGTGTGTGTGGCTCGTGCATGTGGTCATTCATCCCGTCTGTCTGACTGTTTAGTGATGCTGCTACACAAATAAAGTTTGACACATAGTTGTGTGTGTTTGTGTGTTGCAGGTCTTTGCTTAATATTCACAATGCAAACTGAAAACATCTCCTCAAGAGTCAGGTGAGTGTGTTCGTAAAGAAAATGTTTATTCCTGCCGAGATGATTTGATCTCTTATAAATCCTGTTGTTTGTTATCACAGGGCGTTTTTAACCCTTTGGGGAGTCGTCACAATCGTAGTTGGAGCTTTCATCTTTGGACAGAGCACATCCATCGCTGTGATGGAGATTTTCCAAAAATTCTGAAGTTCCCCCGTGCGCTCAGGAGCTGCTTCATTGTGTCCTTTGTGAAGGTGTTTTTTTTTTTTTTTTTTTTTTTTTAAAGTTTTTATCTGTAGCTTAAAAAAAGATTATATTTATGTCAGAATGTATTATTTGAATGTGCACAAAGATGGCTGAATGTGTTTTATTGTTTAATGTGTACATAAAAATGTTTATTCGTCACAACAATAATACACTTACAGCACAGTACGTGTCTGTCTGAGCACTCACTTGCACCACCAGGGCGCAGTATTGTACCATTCAGGAATTATTTATTTATCTGTGTAGTTTCCACTCACACACACACGGAACTTCATTATGCTAACCCAGATAAGAGAAGCCCATTTCATGTTCTTGTCATAGCTGTTATAATTTATGTCATATTGAAGAGATCTGAGACAGAAAATATCATTTGTTTATTGTAAACAGATGGATTCATTGTCCTTGAACAGCAATGATAAAAGAGAAAATATGTTTTTTTCTTTTAAGTGTTTGATTCCTTTCATTTCTATTTTCCACTGATGTAGCAGTGATGAAAATCTGCAGGTTTCACTGAGCACAGTGTGATGGCTGCGGCTCGCTGAATCGAACTGTTTATTGTTTATTGACCACACGCTTAAAGGAGTGTGCACATGCTCACACACACATGTATGAGTGAGTAATGATTTACAGTAAGAGTGATTTACTCAAAACTGGGATTTCACTGCGACTGGAAGGGCCTCTTCAAAAGCAACACATGAGCCATGCTTCACACTACTCAGCTTTCATTCAAAAATAGACCATCTACAAACACACAGGCTCCTTATCAATGCCCTGGTTATGTAATAGTATTTTTTTTCACCTCCTGCAGAGTTAATGTCCTTAAGGGAAATCCTCAAACTTTGATACTCTGCTCGTGTATAGCCTGCAGGATTATATTTCAGCCTTCTGGCCAAATGGTGAAATCCACTAAACGTAGTGGAGAAAAATCCTCGAAAATCACACAAACCATGAACTCCTCCTTGAATCCTACAGCAGCAGGGATCACTGCACCCAATGGTTTATACAAACAACAAGATTTATCAAATTCTTTAGAAAACTGCAGGTCGAGCAGGATGAGCTCCCCTCGCAATACAGTACAAGCAAATATAAATAACATGTATTATTATTATTATTATTATTATTATTATTATTATCATTATGAACATCTAACAATTGATCAGCTGTTGCCACAGTTACCTCTGCATAAATTTGGGGCTGGTGACGTGTGTCAGTGAAAACACTGACCTTGTGTGTGAGTTTTCATTGGACCATGATGGCCTGTGAATATGGTTCCCTTTTAATAGTTGTTGATCTTTTTCAGTCTGGTTCAAAGTGAAGGACCAACCGAGCGACATTGCCAGTGTGGCGCCGCTGGGATGGCTAAAGTCATTTATTATCTTCTGTATTAGATTATCTTCTCATTTTCCTCGGCCTCTGAAAAATAATTTCCAGCCCTCATTATTGTGTTGTCCCCTGTAGCTACTTAGCTACTGAAAGATTACTTGTAATGTGGGCTTCTTGCAGCACTAATTAATTAAATGGCGATTTGTGGCGACGTCCCTTTTAACGTTTAATTGTTCCTGATAAGAGCGTCAGTAGGAAGCCTGAATGAAAACGGATGACTGCATGTTGTTCTTGATGCTGTGTGTGTGTGTTTGTCACACTGATTGAAATCTTCATTGCTTTTGTGCTCAGAATGGAGGAAAAAATGATTTCGCTCCTGTTTCATTTGTAGATAAGTTTTCAGCGTCTGCATGCCTCCTCACAGAGCAGAGACGTGTTGTGACCGTGTGGTCAAACACTTTGCTGTATGCATGACACACAGTAGCTGTGCATGTGCATGACCTTGTTTTCTATGCATGAAGGTTATGACCAGCATTCTGAGATCATCATGATGGAGATAACATGCGTCCATCATTGTGCTGCTAGGCCCTTATTGAAGTGGTGACAGTAGATATTTGACCTCCGGCCGAGCTCTGCAGGATAATCGCTGCAGTGGCAATGAGCTCAGGTGAAGGAGAGGCCTCTGTCACCTTGTGTGTGTGTGTGTGTGTGTGTGTGTGTGCATGCAGCAGATTAGGATAACATTATGTGTTACTAAACGTGCACTAATGTTTCCTCCATTCTTTCAGTCTTGTGACAGTGTGTGCATATTTCTTTCAGATGCTCTCAAAGGGACCAAAAAAAGATGATACGACGGGCCTCGGTGCACTTTCTAACGACAATGTCAGCGGCTGGGACACACTTTAGGTTTGTTAGTGGAGACTTCACTGGTGCAGTGGACGCCCTTTAGAAGAAAAAACACACAGAGCGTCTCTCATTTGCAGAGCACATTTCATTTTTGTCATTGTCACACATAACCTTTAAAACTCCATCACTTTAGGGGCATACTGTATCTGCTGCTGCATTTCATTTGAATACTGTAAACTGTTTCATATAGGATGGCACACACCAAATAAAAGTCCCCTGAAAAAACATGCTAAAATAGAAAAAGCACATCTACATAGAAGTACAATTTCACTTTTTTTTTAAATTTCTTTTTTTATTTGATTCCTGAGGGGAAATTACAATTCACTCCTAAAGATTTTTTTTTTATACGCATACACATCCACACACCACACCATGCACATGCATGGAGGAGAGGGGGAGTGGCGGCTGGCGCTGCAGGCTGCCCTGCCCCGAGTGGTTTGGGGGTTCGATGCCTTCACCTCCATGTGTCTTGGTCAGGGGCTGAGCTCGAACCAGCGGCCCTCCACTTCCCAGTCCAATCCCCTATGGACTGAGGTACTGCCGCCCCACATATTCTTCATACTAAACTCAAATTTTTAGTTTTTTTTTTTTAAATGCAGTTTTATACTGTTTCTCACCTGCAGGTGAAAAGAAATAATTCAGACTTCAACTGAAGTAAAATATAATAGCATGAATGCTATGATGTCATAGTTATACAGGGGGAAAACTGGGCTAGAATAACAAACAACACTGACTTTCAATACACTCAAAGACACAGTGAAGTGGTGCAAAGGCTGCATTACAAAATGCAGATTTATTTGGAATGATCTTCATAGAATTTGTGCTTTCATTATCATAAAAAAACTCACACGTCTTCAGACACCTTTTTGAATTGAGTGTCTCCCACCATCTGAAACGGAGTGAGACGCTGTGTTTTGAAAGAAGGGACATTAGCATGGAAATAGAAAGATACCTCCACAATGCTTACATTAATATTACAAGAGGTGCCACAGTTATGGAGCTGAATTGGATGACACAATGTTTACAGACACCATTTTTTGAAATCCCAACTGGACTTGAATATCCTAAAGGTCCATTATTTATGAATGAGACTTACTCTGCATGTCCTCGTTTCAGTTAGTCACGTATTTCTTACTAAAGTGAGAATTACCTTTTCATGAGCAGCATATGTGTGATGTGGAGTGGAAGAAACAGAGTGTAAAGCCCATTAAAGCACAGCATTAAGTCACAATATTCCAAAACTCAGTTTACATCACTTCACACTCCAGAGCACTAATAATTATATAACATGATGACACAGATTCGGTCACCATGAATAATCTGGCAGCAAAGATGCACACAGACATGAGCAAATCAAGGAGAACAGAGGATCACTGTTTATTCACACAGTCTCAATGTGTTTTACTCACTGTTTTAAAGATGTGTTATCAGTCATTACCAAGGATAATCTCACAAAATTATACTTCAATTGCTACAAAAAGTCCAATCATAGTGAACCTACTGTTTCCATTGACAGCAAGGTACATGGTTTATTATTCTGTAATTAACTGTATATGAAGTTGCTTTAGGCCACTGTCAAATGAGACATTAAGGACTTTAACTTAGTCAGATGTGTCTGAAACATGCCTGAAGAGTGGAGCACAGTGCTGATGTAACAGCATGGTGATGTGCTTAAGTGTTTTACCTTAATAGTTGGAGCTGCGAACATCCTCATATTTGAGTTATATTAGGTTATATTATTAAATTATATTATTATTGAGTGAAGTCATAAAATTATAACATTCAAAAATGATTAGAGAAAGAAATGTGTGTAAATTGCTCTCTGGTAAAACCATTGGGTAAAACCATAGACCGTATATAAAAGATAAAGGTAAAACTAATATTTACGCGACATTTTCCTTTAACAGAGACCCCGCCCACTCAGTCACACACATGCGCAGTCTTGTTCAGTGTCACGTGAAAAGGTGGTTCCATTTCCTGATAGCAGCAGCAGGCTGGTGAGTTTCTGTTCAGTGGAGTTTCACCTCGTTTCTTTCCTTATCGGTGCAGATGCACTGGTCCTTCCTGTGAAGTACTTCAACACGTGAACTTGATGTTAAATTAAATTCAGCCGTTGCGAGTCTAAGAAGGCATTTGGTAGCTTTTAGCGCCGCAGGAAGTGCTCGCTTCATCCTGCTTCAGCTGTGGATTAACTTTATGTGTTTTTACATACAAACAGGCTGTTTGTAAAAACACCTTGTCATTGTCTTTACAGCTCAGAGCACGCATTCACATTTAAGATGGTTTCCTTAACATATGTTTTAATGTTTACCTCACAGACCTGCTTCTCCTGGCAGGGTTTGGCTTGTTTACACACTTTCATCTGCTAGTGCTAATAAAAAACTAATTACTTTATTCTTATAGATGTTTAAAAAGTCATTACTATACACGTATTAATTTGTTCCCTGTTGGTTTATAATCTCATAACTGTATGGCTCAATCCAGAAATAATTAATATAAGTGTAATGTTAATATCATGTCTCATATTTTTTTCTTTTCCGTACAGCTTACAGTCACTGCACAGAGCAGCTGACTCTCCTACAGCAGCAGTGCTTATCCACATGATTTATGGCACATAATTGATGAATGTGCTGTCATTAGCTGTATACCCCATATTGTCATTCATCACTGAGTCTGTGCAGACTAATCAAGAAATGACCCAGAAATATCTCCTCCTTCCCGGCGATGTCATCTAAATCATCTGCACTTGAACAGAGGATTAGCTTTGTCTTAATTTGATTCTGACTTTAAATTATTTTTATGTCAAAAATTACCAATTGCTCAATAATTGCATGAATTGTTAGGAATTAATCTAGCAAACCGCGATGAGGTTTCATATTGCTGAATGAAAATTACGGCCACAGCTCGGCTGAATTTCATGCAGCATGATGTCTGCAGGTTTGGGTTTATGGAAAGAAAACATTCTGCTGCTACTTATCAACAAAAATTAATACATTCAAAGCCTAAATAATTTTAAAAAAATGCACAAAAATGTCAAAGAAATCTAATTTTTCTATGTTCTTAAGTTCTAAATGTGAGTTTTTCTTGTTTTTTTACTACAGCAACATTAGAGCAGACTGCGTTGTCTCAGCCTGGTAAAGTATTCACAATCTATGCTGTAGCCTCAGGGCATCATGTAACATTACAGCCCCGCCCACATGTGCAGATTAAACTGTAGTGCACAGCATGCTCGGTTGATTCTTCTTCTTCTCTGATGAATGAATATTGCTTTACCTTTAGAGCAGGTCATCATCAGAATATGAACTGTATGATGGATTACATTAAAACAAAGTGATGCATGTTGGATTTTTAATCTCCCTCTGTTGTTATCCCACAGCAGGTGAGGAGGATGAGTTCAGGCAATGGCACCAAGAGGAAAGTCAGCAAGCAGCAGCACGTTAACAACATGGAGCCCCCTGACTCCAAAACAATGGCTGAGATACGAGGTATTTTTAGCAAAATAAGAAACTATGTGAGGCCGAACAGAGGGGAGTGGAGCATCCCCGACCCAAATGTGGCTCTCAGACACTCAGCGGAGGTGAACTGCCGTCTGCAGGCGCTGAAGGCGTCTCTGAACGATGTGAAAAACCAGCTCAGTGACAAGAATGTACAAGTGTGGCACCAGCACACCAACTCCACCAATCGGGCAGGGAAAGTGATTACCGCCGTGCGTTCTGCTGCCAATGCAGAAATCTGTACTCAGGCCTGGTGCAAGTTCTACGAGATCCTGGGAACCTTTAACCTTCTTCCAGAGGAGGCTCTTCAAAATGGAGAGCTGAACACGGTCCACTTGTGTGAAGCTCCCGGTGCCTTTATTACTGCCTTGAACCACTACATAAAAACCAACGAGTCCACACGATTCTGCGACTGGGGCTGGGCTGCCAACACTCTCAACCCGTACCATGAGGCTAACGGAGGGAGCACGACCATCGCTGATGATCGGTTGATCGCTAATACTTTACCTTGGTGGTTCTTTGGCTCAGACAACACAGGAAACATCATGATCCAGCAACACTTGCTAGATCTTCAGGCGTTTGTGTCCAACATGCGTCGGGTGGATTTGGTGACAGCAGATGGAAGTTTTGACTGCCAGGAAAACCCCGACGAGCAGGAGGCGCTGGTGGCTTCACTGCATTACTGTGAGGTCTCAGCTGCACTGCTGCTCCTGAGCCCCGGCGGTTCCTTTGTACTCAAAATGTTCACCCTCTATGAACACTCCTCCGTCTGCTTACTCTACCTGCTGAACTGCTGTTTCCAGTCCGTCAGCGTCTTCAAACCTGCCACCAGCAAAGCAGGAAACTCTGAGGTTTACGTTGTGTGTCTGAACTATGACAACAAGGAGGCTGTGAGGCCTCTGCTCTCAAAACTGATTCGCAATTATGGACCACACCTGGCTGACAGGGAGGCACTTTTTCCGAACGCTGTTATACCAGAGTCGTTTGTGAAACAGCACGAAGAAGTGTGCTCATATTTCCACACACTGCAAGTGGAGACGATCACAGAGAACCTGCGCCTGTTTGAAGGAATGAGCCCAGAACAGAGGCAGCGGCTCGACCACATCAGGGACTGTGTGGCTCAGGAATACCTGCAGCGCTTCCAGGTAGGATCCTTTT
>JAVQJX010089585.1:0-17173 GCA_036025115.1 Ambassis agassizii
GCAGGGATTTCTCTGTATTCTTTGTTCTGATCCTTCCAGATCACATTCTTTATTCGTGTAATTCCTCTGGTTGAATGAGTTTTTCTTTCCTTTGGGGTGTCACAAACTTTTCAGAGAAAAGGCTCAAACGTAATCTTTGTTGGTTCTATAGCTACTACTATGCCCCTCTTCATCTTTTCTTTCCTGCTGATATACCATGACTGTTGCCGTATGTCAGCGTGGCTTACAAACCAGGATTGTATGAATTAGTTCCAGAGATGATGCAGAAGTCTAAAGACTATTAGACAAAAATGCCAATTTTTGTTTGTAATTAGCTCCAACAGAGCAATAGACTTGAAATTAACATGTAAGATGAGTGTTGTTTAAAGGTTTCTAATATAGCCGGTGAATGTTTCAGTTCATTAGGTTTGGAATTTACAGTGATAACATTTTAAACTTTCACTTCCCCTGCGCTTCATGCTTTGACAGTGCTGGTACGCAAATAACTGTTAGCATGTGAGGTGTTGTCAGAGCCCTGCTGCAGTCTGTGCTGACCTGAGCTGTGTTGCTGCAGTGGAGATGAGGGCGCTGAAGATCAATGGTTTAGTGTTTTGGGCATAAAGGGGGCAATGTGCCCCAGAGAGAATGCCTGTGTGTGCCCCAACTCCATGCAGCTGTGGGACCCGGGCAGCCATCCATGCTCTCTGCTCCTTACACTGTTAGTCCTCCCTCTGTGGCCAAAACACAGAAATTATATTAAAAGATGACTGCATCATGAATACATATGCATATGTTATATATCAACCCAATGAAACCCACGGAGTCATTTGTTTCACCCATTTATCATTTATTTGAAAGTTCATTGATCTTTAAATTCTTTTTGCAGAATGAGAAGCATAGCAGGAGCTTTCTTTTGACCACAGGGCATTATGATCGTTAGTACCCACTTTAAGACATCTTCAGTCCATTTTAAGATGTGTGGCTTTTCATTTTAGAAATTATCATTATCTGCTTAACCTATTTATCTCATATGTTTGTACAAATGGGTGTAAAGCACTGATATAAACAAAGGAAGGTTTTTGTTTCCCTTCTTGGAAGAATAACACATACAAACATGGCGATGGGTATTCAGATCAACATAAGCTCTCAGCCATAGAATCTGTGTCGTCTATTCCAGTGAAGACTCCAAATGGGCCCCTTAAAGGATCCTCAATGAATGTGATTTCAGAGACTCACAACAAGCACATAAAAGGGGAGATGCAAATGGTGCTCCTGCATTACATGGTTAGATTCTGATGAAATCAATACTTTCACAGACTCCCTGGTGAACTGTTGCCTTAAAGCAACAATATATTACAACACTGGTTTGTTTTCCCAAAATAGTCATGTAATTCTGCTTTAAAAACATCTGAACAGTAGACTCAGAAATGGTTTTGAAATTAAAATTGAATAGAAACAAGCAAAGGGATGACATTTGGTTTCATATAATTAAATGTCTTTTCCCTGTTCACAAATACAAAACCATGTTCCAATTCAAATTAAAAGGATACCAATAAATTTAATCTGAGGATAATTATGACACACAATACATTATGTTCTTGGATGAGTCAGTTGCTGTGGGAACAAGTAGAGAAGGTAGACATGCAGTTCAGGGAAACAGAAATACTTTCTGTGTGTTTGAGTTTTATTGTATAATTTTGAAAAACACTCCCAGTTCTATCCCTCTCCTCATGGGTTTCTAGTTTGTGTGATTGCCTGCCTCTCTCTTATTAGGATCACCTGCTCCCTATTACCCTCTTGTCTCCTTGTGCCAGCTTTACATGTAACTTTTCAGATATTCACTCCTTCAGGTGTTTTTCTTGTGGTAAGTATAAAATGCAGACACTTAATTCATCCCCCTAAGAGGAAATTACATTTTACACTCCTACATTTTCATGCACACCTTACAATACATCACACCACATGCACATGCACGGGGGCTGACCCTGCCCCGAGCAGTTTGGGGGTTCGGTGCCTTGCTCAAGGGCACCTTGGCAGTATCTCGGAGGCGAACCGGCTCCTCTCCAGCTGACAGTCCGCCTCCATGTGTCTTGGTCCAAGTATCTTGGTGCAGGGCTGGGTAGGGCTGGGCTCAAACCTCCGCTTCTCTCCGCTCTCCAGCCCAATCCCCTATGGGCTGAGCTACTGCCGCCCCCAACACCAACATTTAAATTTCACGCTGTAGATGATTGTGATAGGTGCATAGGAATATATCTGTTTTATTTTGAGGCCTTCATTGGCTCCAAACTACAAACAATAATATGCAATACAATTCCAGAACATAGAATTGAGAATGGACTCCAACAGCATCTATTGACAGAGAATGATAGCTTTGATTTATACATATATATGATATATATGATTTATATTTTTGTTGCAGAATCAGTCCACCTAAATCCATCATCTTTTAAATTCCAATAAGATTGTAAATTAAGATGGACAACGCCTCTGTGATATTAAAGCTTTTCGGAAGCATCTCTTTCCTTAATTCATTCCACCTTTGCTAACAGGGCTAAATAAGCACAGTCCCTACAGAATTAAGCCTGTCAGATTAGTTTCTGGAAACCAATGTTTAATCTGTAAAAGAAAATGTTCAAACGGTCTATGTAATGATCTAAATCTGCATAGCATCAATTGTTAATATATCAGCAGTCTTTGCTCTTATTATGTACACATTGTGACTTGTTCTTTTTTTTATCACCAGATGTGGGTAGGGGGTTCAGGATGTCATGGTTGGTTTCCTGTGCAGCTGTAAAGGAGTGCTGCTGCCATCTGAAATCATAAGAGCTGTCCAGGCACACATGCATGGTGGAGCATGACAGGCGTGTTTCCCTCTGACCCATGATGCTGCAAAGATACGCTGATGGTAAGCAAGCATGGAAACCTCCATTACACCAACCTTTGTTTTTCATTTAAGAAGAAATGATAGATGGTATTAAACCAAAGAGATTTTTGTAGACTTTCAAAGGATGTAACTGATAAATGATGATACAAGATACTGTCATATCATAGATATTTAAAAATTATATTTGGTTTAATACCATCTATTATTTCTTCTAAGCATGAGCACCGCCGTCCATCCAATCTTTGATACAGGCATAAAAGCATCTGCCAAAAAAACAGTAGCAATTTGTTGACACAGTGACATTAATAGCTTGTTTGTATTTCCTCCTTTTCATCTGTCAGATTGCACTTGAAATAACCTTTTTAGTTTGTGTTTTAGTAACAGTAAACGGTTACACACAGAAAAGGTCATGTGGTGGTGGAACAAATGAGAAGGAGGAAATAGCTGTGTCCTGGCCAATAGATAGGAGGGGAGGACGGCGAGGAAAACGGATCAGACAGGGAAGAGACAGGATGCTGCAGGTCTCCTCTGAGTCTCTTCAAAAACACTGTACATCACTTGGACGAGCCCTTTTTATCATTTCACGCCAGACTTTGTCACATAGGGAGGAAAATTGTTTGGAATGTGACTGGTTTACATAAACAGATGGGCAAAGACAATAATAGATAAAATGGGACATTTTCCCAGGTACTGTTGAAAACACAGCTCTGTTCATGGGCTTTACTGCCTAACTAGTTACTCAAGTGGAATTAATTTGAAGCGATAATGCCTGAGTGCTGAGGCATGGAAGCTCAGTGGGATGTACACAGCAAGAAGGACCCAGATTTTTCCTCCCAGCCTGTGTGAACACCTGATAAAAAGCTAATACAATTTGCCTTTTGGGAGTTTGTGCTAACTTCATGCGAGAGCACGGTTTAATTATTTTGGTCTATCTGCAAACACAAGAGACTTAAATTAAAATATCCTTTCAAAAGATTCCAAGCTGGCCTGAGGCTGCAGAGGTGGATCAAAAAAATTAACAATTTGAAATAAATAATCAAATACAATACACTTATCAAAATGTGAAATAGCCATATTTGCATCAGAGTCCCAGTGAAGACTCAAATATTATGCAGGACCTGCGACCCCTAATCAAACAGTTAAAGCAAGTCAAAACAAAGTTTTTGCATATCTGGACACTTTGGATTGGTTTGAATGATCTCACTGCACCAGCTCCCCAAAAGAAAGGATGAGCCAGCAAACCATAACAACATAAGGAAGCCAGATAGCTTCTGCTAGGTGGAGCTACAGTGTCAAATTTAAATCCACCTCAGTATTTTTTTGACACAGAAGCTGCTGTTTGTTTTCAAACTAGCACTGCATTTCCTGGCTCATTTTATAATTCTAGCCGCCATACAACTACAGCACTGCCGTTTGTTTCCTTCTACATTTTTATGGCACAATAGATAAAAATTTGTATGTGTGCAGGTGTGAAATGTTAAAGATGAAGGTGATATCTGCACTCAGCTGTACAGTGTGGTACCTATTTTTGGCAGTACAAGTACAATCCCACCTAAATCCAGGGTGTTGATACAGAGTCAGACTCAGAACAGCTTAATCAGTGTGTTTCTATCTCAATTAGCAAGTGATGCAAGAGCTAGCAACCTTCCCTGTCTCTCCACAGTACCATATAAAATGTATTTCTAATTGAATTTATGTATCGTGCAGGCAAACATGTTCCAACAGTTTGAACATGGCGGCACACTTAGAATCAGAAATCAGACTGAAGACTTTATTGTACTGTCTCTTTGTGTTAATACTACAGTACCTACCTGTGTTTCCCTGCCTTCTTCCATCCAGTGCGTGCTGAGATAAAATTCTTTGCCAGTAGGAAGGGAGCAGAAGTGAATGAAATAATTATGATGTTCATTCTTTTTTTCTCTCTCTCTCTCTTTTTTTTAAAACATCACTGGAAGCTGTGGAGTAAGCTCCAGAAACCACACAGCATCCCTGCTTCACATTGAGCTTTCATCCTTGTCTTCGATTAGCAACCTGCTGCTAACAGCTGATGCCAGTAGAATGTTAAATTTCCATCTGAAGAATCTCTCATAAATTATCTATCAGCTCTAATTTTTTTAAGCCCTGACCCGAGCTGAGCTGGAGCTATAGTGAGGGAGAGAGGTTAAAGGTTTAGGATTTTCAGCTCTTTTTGTTGTCCGCACTGCATCCTAGTGTGTGTTTATCTAAAATCCTGATTCCACGCAGTCATAAAATAATGGCTACTTTACACTCACAGTGTCATTTATGCACCTGTATGTCTCTACAGAACCTTCTGTGGGTGTTTTATCATTTCAAAGACTGTCAGAAAGAGTACAGTGCCGGTGTGTTCCTCTCTCAAGCAGCAGGCCACTCACAGCGTGAGGTAAAGTGAGGTTTGCAGCCTCTGTTTTGGAAAGTTACTGATAATGGGCACCATCCAATGACGGTAATGTGTTGGTGCAGGGGGCTCTAAATGCTGTTTGACACGCAGTCAGGACAGGGCGCAAATCCAGTTAAACTTGGTTCTTAAGACACATCAGAAGACACAGTCAATGATTTGAAATGTCCCCAGTCACCATAGGGTCAATCCTATAGGTCACTGTGGTTTGCAGAATGGATGGGATCTATATATTGAGAGTAAAGGTCTGAAAGCAACAAAAATACCACTCCAGATTTCAGCAGTTTATTTTCCACATGCTAAACCAAAATAGGTGAACTTAATTCAACTGAGTTTAACATAATTGTGCCAGGGATCTAATAGAAACATGTCCATGCAGACACTGGCAATGAATGCCACCCAGAAGTGTGGTTTTAAACTTATACAACATTCAGTTGTGTGGGAGTTGAGCTCTTCCTCACAATGAAACGGGAGCTCTGAGCACTTCCTGGTTGTCCAAGATCTCAAAAGGAGAAGGAACAGATATGTCACCTCTGAAGTCTGTGACCCAGTGTGCCATATGGAGTATGGAAAAGTCACTTGACCTGAAAGTCAGCACTGCATTATTTCTGCTTACTCAGCAGGTTTAGATAATTAAACTGTGAGCATAGGACCTGCAGCAACCACTTGTTTACATTCTGACATCTGATTGTCCATGAATATGCATTACTACTGTCCATTGTGCCTTAATTTGTCATCCATGTGTCCGTTTCAGTTTGCTCTAAGGCCTGGTCATCTTCTCTTCGCAGCTCATCATTAGTGAGTCCTTAGAAGAGTCATTGTTATTTCCTGCTGCAGAAACCAGGGATGCATCCATGATTAAAGAGATGGGCTTTGGAGTGCTCCTGATTGATTGAAACAATCCTGTATATATCAAGAAGAGCTTCACAGCACTGATCAAATATTAAAGTATAAGTATCATTGGGGATGTTTTATAGCATGGTGAATTTCACCAATTTCCCTTTTAACAAATTCAACCAAAATACATATTTTCAAAAATAAACCCACGCGTTCATTTTTCACAGGCTATTAGACTCAAACACTGTCTCAACTACTGTGCAGTTCTCTCAGTAAAAATATCCTAATGATGCAACCATGGGTAAAATATATAAATGTGAAAAATGTTCTCTCAAATAAATGGCAGGACAGCAGAATCCTGGAATGACACATGCTGTATAAATTTAAATCTCCAGTATCTCCATATGTGCTTACTCACATCATATGCTAGTCTTTAATGAATAGACACTATATAGTGTGTATAGAATAAGGTTACATCTACATGTTTATCTGCAATTGGCTAGCAGTGTGCCTTGAACATAGCTGGTAAGTAGTAGTTTGACCAGCAAGTGTGACCTTTGACATGATCAGGAGTTTTGTTTAATTCAATTGTTCAATTGTACAGTAAGATGTTTATGAACGTAAAATGATCCGGGTAACAAATTCATCCCCCTTGCTGTGTGTAATCTCTACATCGCTGGTGTTGTGTGTACACAGGTAGTTTAGGTGCGATGTTTTAAATCTTACCATTATTATAATACAATTATAATTAAATGTAATGTGTTCTGATTGCCCCCTTGTTTAACCTGCAACAGCTCATCATGTTCGTATCCTATTATTAGCTACCTACTTTGTTTCTCACTGTACACGGTTATGAGTCACATTACAATAGGATTTCTAAAATGAGTACAATTCTGCTAACTCACAGTGAACCGGGGATTTTGGGGCCTCTGGAGTTCTGCAGCCCAGGACCTTTGGGTTGTTACTTCAGGCTCTGTTACAGTGAGTTACAGTGCTGAGCTGGTGGGCTTGTAGTGACCTTGTTAATATAGCTGCTCTAATGCTTGCAGTTTTATTACACAAATGTTGTACTAAGTATCCCCTGAACATCACTCTGCCTTTGTCAGGGACTGACACTATTTAATCAAATCAGCAACAGCAACCTCTCATCAGTGATTAATTAGATCAAACCCAGCTTGCCTCTCAAAATAATACCTTGTTAATTTAACAGACACAATGGGGAACCGATACCTCCGTATTATTATTATTATTGCTTTTCATTGGCCAGCTCCCATTATTTTTGTTTACAGCAGCGGTTGGCTGTGGGCGCACTGCCCTTTGAGCTAATGAATCCCATCATGTCTGTATGCAAAGGTGAAACAGAGGCTGAGTCCATGTGTTGTTAGAGCCTGACTAAGTGATGGAATCAAAGGGATTGTTCCCTCCTGACGACACTGCGAGAAATAACAGCAGCTCCTCAGATGTACTCACTGGAGCTTTAAATCTTTTATTAAAAGAGCGAATCTGCCTGAAGATGAAACATCTTCACTTGCTCACTAACAATCCGCATACATTCATTTGAGTGGTGCATGTGTCTCACATTGTTGCCTCAGTCATTATGTTGTGTGACTGCTGTGGAAAAAGATGATGTCACGTCATTGGCGTCTTGTTTATTTAGATCGGAGTACTTGTTGACAGAGAGCGACATTTTTCTGTTGCCGTTGTTTAGCTTTTACTCATCAACACACGGACTGTAAGCGTGTGTTTGTGTGTGTGTGTGTGTGTGTGTGTGTGTGTGTGTGTGTGTGTGTGTGTACGAGTCCTCTCTTCCTCGCTTCTGCCTCCCTGTATCTGACAGTGTCCCTCCCTCTTTCACCCTCCTCCTCCTTCCTCCTCCCTCTCATTAGGTTTTTCGCCGGCAAAACACCGACACACTCCCTTCTCTTTGACCGGGGAATAAACACGGAGAGGCGGCAGGAGCAGGATTGACCTCCCCCTCCCGGTGCGCACCATCCATGGTTCTCCCCTGGATGTCTGTCTGACAGGAGGGTATGTTGAAATATTCATATTTTTTTTATTCCTTGCCAGTTTCATGTCATTACTGGCAGAGCAGTGGTTTTACTGAATGTCGGCTTTTATGTTAATTTTCCTCGTATTTGTGCCTATTTTTACGCGTAATTCGCCAGTGATTAGGGCGCTTTGTTACAGCCTCGTTGTGCTGCAGTGAGAAGGCATTTATTCAAGCTGCAGCTGCTCCATAGAGCAGATCATTTTATAACGCGCATGGACTTTGCCCGCATGCTTGCTTGCCGTCCTCTGCCAGGGGATGAATAAGAATCTCCGTGCGTGTGTGCGTATGTGTGTGTTTGGGGATGAAACGGGGTTAAATTGGTTCGTCCCCACTGGTCCAATCAGTACTGGTACCAGAAATGCAACAAACCTGCAACCTCCCCACTCCACATACATACTTTCTAGACGATGGTCTTTCCTGCAGGACAGCCTTGATTCTCAGTGTTGGATTTTGTAGTTGCTGCTGTGGAAGCTTTAGAAATCAGCTGTTTTCTGTGTGTGTCCCAGCATGTCAGGGCAAACGGGATCTGCTGTTGGATTAGTCAGTGGATTCTCAAACACACCCTTCACAAATTATGCAACAGCCACTCTGACACATGTATATACACAGTGAGACTTGCACAATGTTACCATTGTTAAACCCTCTCATCACCATGTCCGGTTTGTGGGGTTATATTTTTTTTTTTTTTTTTTTTTTAAAGTGCAGGGATACATTGTTTTATGTGTTTCCCCCACAGTTTTAACTCAGTGAACTAACTGAATGTGGTGGAGAGGTGACACAGCCTATTTTTGCCTGCAAGCTGAGGCAGGTCAGTGTGTGGGGAGGGCCTCACCTTTGGCCCTCTGCCTTTCACCAGTTTGCGGGATTATTGGAGAAGTGAGACTATATGATGATTTATCAGGACTTAACAAGCTGTACCTGCACAATGACATTTCCAAACATTAAGGTTAAACCTCTGACAGGATGGCTGTAAACTCATTTAGGTCTTTCCTGCCTGCTCCCTGCTGTCATACAGGTGGGCTTATAATGCTACACACACACTGTCAGCCTCAGCTGGCAGACCTGCAGTCACGCCACATCCATGTCGTTAACATCGGACACACTCCTGTGCCTGCTGTGTCAGCCTCCTTCTGAGTATCACCTGATGCTTCTCTCTCCCACGCCTAACTGCTGAGGAGCTATTACCTCATCCCAGCATCTTTGCTCGTCACTCTTTTTTTTTTTATCATGTGAAGTTCAGACACTTCAAAGACGTGAATCAAACTCAAACATTCTTCATGCTTTCTTTTCTTCTTACTGTATGTACACGGTCTTGCTGCTTGTATACCTGTCAGTGTTTGTGTGTGAGTTCAGATGCCAGAGGGTGCTGCTAGGATTTCACAGCCCAGCATGCTGCCTAACTCCCATTTGCAATTCAAATGAGCACGTATGAGGCATCTGAAGCAGCCCTCCTCTCTGCTCTGCCTCTTTTGAGGCAATCATTCCTCGCACTTGCAAGTTGACTCAACCATTTCTATATCTCTGTGGGGTAAAGAGGGCAGTTAACATCTCCAACAGAGGCCGTGTTTCTTTAGTCACACATTATTTCCTGTAACATTTGGTGCAGGAATATAATTCTGCATAATCGTGTGGGGTCACCATGATGCTACTGACAATGATGACACAGCATGCAACAAGTTTCGTGCGTTTGTGTGTGTTGGTGCGCGTGCACTTGGCTGTCATTGCTGTTGGCCCAGCTGAATGTTTTTTGACCCGTCATGTTTTTGTTACTTGGTGAACGCGGTCACGTCTCTTCCTGCCTGCTGAACTCCAGTGACACACGCACACACACTCACACACTTGGACTTGTGAGGACTCTCTTAACCCCAACCTTTTCCCCTTCAACTAAATGTCTCCCCCTCTAATCCACTTCCAACCCCCAGTGTTATAATCCTTACAACAGTGAATATATCAAACTCAGATGTGACACTGTTTATTTTTGTGGCTGGCATTTCTCTTCACTGTATTTGCATTCTGTCGCTGCCTCTCCATAGTTAGCACTAGGGTTGCATTCAAATGACATACTACCCAGGACAAAGTGTCCAAGACGTGATGTGGAAGACAAAAGTTGGCACACCAGTTTATTATAGAATTGACTGTAAGATCAAATTGCCTATATGACGCATGTGACCCATGTCATTCTTTGGCAGGCTTTCTTCCTCTGTGGTAGATTTTGTTGCTGTTTTGAGGATTACTCACCAGTAAGCACAACGAGATCAATGCAATATGTGAAATAACTATGTTTTGATTTAAAGGAAAAGGAGACTTAAAATTTTAGGTGGGAATCCTATGTCCAATGTTGCTCCTTCATTTCCCATAATGCAGCTCTGTGTTTACACCTTTCCTGCCTGTGGGCTGATCTCGCAATATCCGCACTAGCAGTTTGTCAGACTTGTTTTATTTCAAATATTTGAAGTCTTAAAAAGTAACTCAGGGTCACCCATGTTGACATCTTTAGATGTTATTCAATCAGACATGGAGAACTAGAACTACATTAAACTAGAGCTTGCACACAGTAATATCCTGATCTTGAATTATTACATTTGTAGGTCAACCCTTCAACAGTTTAAACTCTAGACTTTTTTTTCCCGTAATCTAGGATGGACACAGACACTGAGAGGTGTGGGCTGTACATATGCCTCTACACATGCTCCAGATGGGTGTATGCATACATGCGGACACATTCCACACATGCACACGAAGGAGAGGAGGAGGAGCTGCTGTGTTTGCATTGGCTGATATGAAAATGACAAATGTAGACAACAACTAGTCAGAAAATTATAGTACAGGAATGTGCCTCCATGTGGAACACACCAACATGGTTACTTACCGTCATTAACAAAAACTTGTGTGTTTTTAATCCACTAACAAGAAGGGGGCGTGGCTTATGATCTATACTGCAGAGCTTCTCGGAGGCCTTTCAGGTATTTCAGCGTGGCCTTCTCCTGTGTCGTCCATCCTGCAGCCTACGGTTCAGATGAATGTTTACTACTTTTTCACACAACACAAACATTGTTTACCCACTATGTAATACCAGCTGAAACATGATAAGAGGAGAGTAGCACTGTGTTATTGATTGGCAGTTGATATGTTCAGCAGTGGTGCTGTGCAGCTTTGTTTTTGTTTGTTTACCAGATATGCACAGAGACATAATCTTACTGTGTTTTACATGCTTTTTCTCAGCTTTATTTGGAGTAGCCCAAAGAGGATAACACAACATTACTGCCGCTGAGTCCGACAACATAATCACTGTGATTGTGTGCTTTTGTTTTATGGGAAATGAATGGAGCCTCATCACACTGCTGCATTCACTGCAGTCCTGTCAAAGTCTTGTTATGGGGCAGACTCAGACGAAATATATTTCTGAATTGTGTGTGTTCTGAGGTTTCGCCAGTAGCAATGTCTACATTTATTTGGTGCTTTTTCAGCTGAGTGCAAGAGAGCTGTAGTCCCGTTGCAGTCTGTGTAATCAGAGCTTTAATTTTTAGCTTTGGGATTCACTCACACAGCTTTGGGCGATTTATTGCCTTCTTCAGATTGCATCACTCTGTCTGCACTCAGATGGGAGAATAGAGAAAGAAGAGCTATTTCATGCTCAGAGACAGTTTTATTTCACCTTTCTGTTCCCCACCTTCAGTCATACGGCTCTTTACTTTGTCCTTCTGAAGGGGAGGCAGGAGCTTTACCCGGAGCAGCTGTGGCTCAGCTTGCCTTAGCCTCATGATTACAGTGAGTCAGCAGGTTCTGCATTTTTTTTCCCCATCTTCCTTTGCATACCTACACTCTTCTCCGTCTTCACTGCCTTCTTCCAACAAATCCCCCATCTCTCAAGGATGAGATTCATCATGTTGTTATCTGGCTTTGATCAGGAGCTGCGATACCCATAATGCCCTTCTGTGTCTTTTTTTTTTTTGTGCAGCAGAATTTATATTTTAGGCAAAGTTGGCTCATGTGAAGAAGAGAACATTTACCACTTCCTTTTCAGGCTGTTTATTCTTGCTGTGGAAATTCTTTTCTCCAGCTATTCTGGCCAGCCAAACCCAGCCAGCAGCTATTGTTGTGTTTTGGCCACTTCACACTCTGCAATCATTAATTAGAGTCTTTGTGTTCAACAGTTGTGGAGGAAGGCTAATTCCATTGTTGAACTGCCTTCATTCCCCCAATGATTAGAGTACATGATTGTCTGAGTCTTGCACATTGTAGAAAGCTGGTAAATAGAGAAAAAAATAGTCTGTACTAAGGCTGACCTGAGTGCAAACTATTACACTATTATAAAAGTGCATACTTAAAATGAGGATTAAGAGAGATTAAAGTTGTAAAAATTCACTAGAATACCTTGCTTACTGCTGCTGAGTAAATCTTTTTTGCAGGATGATTAAATTGCAGGTAAAGTAGAGCTGGATTTGGCCTGTGGTAACTGCTCTGTGATTTAAATGTGTTGGTGTGGCTGCGTGGTTAACGAGATACGTGGCTTCGCTAAGGACAGTGAGTACGCTTTGACCTCTACATTGTATTTCTCTGGTAATTAGACTGAAAGATGATTGTGCAGCAAATGCCCAGTGAAGCAGGTGGGTGTTGTCTGCACGCAGGCCGCGGCTGCCTGGCTCTCTGCTCACCAGTGTTTCTTTGTGATGAGAAAATGTGTTTGCAGAGGGTCGTGCTGCCTGTGTTTGTTGCAGTGGTCTGTGTAGGAGTAGATGCACAGACTACTCCCCGTCCCACCAGGCCCATCGTGTGGCTTTTAAACTGGTTAGACAGGTTGGAAGGCAGATCCAGGCGCAGCCACAGTCTGTACACTCATGGTTGGAGTGTGTGTGTTTGCAGATCTCAATTAGACACACGTGACATTGTCTTTTGTGTACTTCATGCGCTTCTTGTACGAACTTGGTTTGTTGCAGTGTTTCCAGCCTTGTGGTGGATCAACTGTACTGTAGACACACCAGACTCTGGACTAAACTGCTAGTAAACAAGCTGTGCACGCACTCATTCGTCCATCAAATCTCTTTCAAGACTTCAGATCATCTGTGAGGAATATCTTCACATCTTGCTTATGTGTTGTCATTTGTCCGACACGTCCTCACAGAAAACTCTGTCGACATGTCAACAGGGACTTCAACCAGCTGTGGTTTGAGTTCATCACTTAAGTTTTCATTTGTGGTTTGGATAGGTTGAAGCACCAAAACCACCTGGCAAGGTTTAAGAAACACAACAGACACACAACCAGCAAAGGGTGATAGCTGTGAAAACACTTCAGTCAAGGTGTTTTGAATGATATATTTTTTCCAGTTTTGTTTTGAAGTTTAAAATCAGAACATTTAGCTTTTAAACCAACATGAACCTTAAGTTGAGATGAGCTGTGTCCTAAATGTGAGTGGTACTTCTCTGTGCCAGTGCACCAAGACCTAAAGCCAGAATTTTAGGAGATGAATCTCATACTGACTTAGTTGTGGTCCTGGATATATGTTTTGGGGTTTCTGTGCTGCCCATGGCTGGCAGCTATTGATTCATCTTTAAATTCTGCTTTAAATCCAAAATAAACAGGAAGTGAATGTTTCAGCATGATAATAAGTATGCAGGCAAAATCCACCAGAATGGTACAGAGACATGAAATGAAGAGGGGCTATGGAACGACCCGGTCAAAGTACAGATTTGAATCCTACTGACATATGGAGTGAAGATTTGAAAAGTATTTTGAAAACACTTGACATAAACTCCTAGATGTCTGGCAAGTTAAAGACTTTTTCATGGAAGGGCGGCCACAAATGAAAGCAGATGACAGTGATGTGCAAAAAATATTTATAAAAAATGTTACATTTCCATGTAGTATACCACTATTTATGTTTGTTATGATCAAAGGTTTGCCCAAATATGTGAAAAAAACATCATCATTCCCATGTGATGTTTGTTTTTGTGTGTGTGGCTCTGCTTTGCTATTTACCATGTGAAATGCCTGATAAAGGTCACTTTACTGAGATGTGGCTGCTCAATGATTTGAGTGCTGATCGTGTTTGCTTTATCTCCTATATGCAGCTGTGCGTATACATTTTCTACATATAACATATATAGGGGAATATATGAAATCCATAGTGTCCCCTTAGCGATTTTTAATTTGCCGTCTGAACACTTCTTTGTAGCAGAGTTTTTGTTTCATTTCAGTTGTTGGTGTTTGGTACAGTACCACACACACTGTACATCCATCATAGCCGGATGCTCTGTTGTTACTTTTTACTATCCAGTGCCCCACTTGCCAATAAGTGTCTTCTTACTTCATTAATAGGCTGTTGATTTATAATCACCAGGTGCTTTCTTCTGTTGTGGGCTCGTCTGTGAAATATACTGAAGCTGCAGCAGAGCTGACAGCAAATCCCAGAGTCACTCTGTTCAGCACTTGTTTTACAGAGGAAATGTAATGTTGTACTTCAGGGCTGTCCACCTCTGCTTCAAACGGTTGTGTATTTAGTTTTTGATCACTCCTGCATTTGTGCTGTTATCTCACTATGCACAGTGCTCTCACTTCTCTCCCCCAATGCAATCAAAAAGTTGTATAGCTCCTCCTCACCAACAGAAACCACTCACTGTTTTGGCATCAGCAGTTCCTTCTGTTTTTTTCTGCAGGCGTTTCTCTAATTGTTTCATGGTTTTTAGAGGATTTTTATTGCAGCCTGACACAAAATGTTTCCCTCTGTGTGTACTGATCATTCATGGATTCTCTGTCATGCATTGATTTTTTTGTTGTTGTTGTTGTTAAGTTGGCAACGATAATGAGAGGCTCCTTTATAATTCATGCCATGATTGATGTCCCTCTGGTAGCAGTTTTCATGCTGCAGTCTCACCAGGCACTTCTAAGCCAGCAGCACACACAACACTGCCAAAAAACTCCAGTCCACAGATTAAGACGATTGGTGTTGGCTTTCAGCTGCTATTTAGCAAACCACACTTTGCACAGTGCCTGGTAAGTGGATGAGTCTGCCCAGAAAAGTTTCAAAGTTTAAAACGTTCTTCACTGGTATTGACATGTGTTTCTAATGTCATTCTGTGCCTCTCCCTGTCTATACTTAAACAAATAGCATTGAGCTCCCTGTTCAGCATCTTTACAAATCCCCTGACACTGACACCAATAACACTGAGGGCTCCCGCAGCTTCCTTTCAGGCCCAGCACTGATCCTAATAAGGAGAAGAATGGCTCTATACAAACAGTAGAGTTGAGCTGGGGACTGGATGTATGCCCACTGCCTCTCTCTCTCTGTGCACTCAGGGTGAAATGCCTGTTTCAGTCTCCTCTGATCTGCTTGTGGTCCTTCTTTTGAGCTGGTCAGTGATCAGTTCAAAGTGTGGACAGAGGGGACGGCTCCCACAGCTCCTGGACCGAGCAAACTCTGGTCTATGTAAGAATGGAATGTCAACAAAGACAGCCATATCACAGTACAATGTCATAGCCACAGGTAGAAGGTGGTGTTAGATAAGATTTGAAATGAATTCATCATTACTCATAAATTCAGCAGCTTTACTGCTTCTGTAACAGGCTTGTTCAGTAAAGCTTGAAAATTCCATTAGTAGTATAGAAATGCAACGAATTAGCAAACAAACAGCCGAGAAGCACAAAAAATAGTATATTTTCTCATGATTATTAAGACAAGTTTAAGACAAAAGGGTTTGCTTACTTGATGTAGCCTCCCCTTTTCTTTTTCTTTCATTTGAAATTAATTCAAATACTCAAGAGACACAATGGTTTCCAATGGATATTCTGTTGTCTTTTAAATTACAACAGCTCAAAAACAAAAGTGGGATTTACTCAGAAAGATAATCTTGTTTGTGAAATGTTACACTGTAAACAAACTGCACTAGGATCACATGATGACAGTGTCACCATCTTTAATGTTTATAGTAATGTTTTGTTTGCAAAATCTTGTTGCAATACCCCTTTAAGACTTGATTGTCAAATATTGTGCTTTTAGTTAATGAGATCAGGCATCTAACAAGAAAACCCTTTCAACAAACCCATTGACCCATCTAAAATAAATAAAACCCTTGCCCATTTTAAGAAATATCAGTTTTTCAAAATTAGCATCACCATTGTGGGTGTAAACATGCAAGTCGTGTTTCTTGTGTTTTTAATTCCTCTTTGGCTATGTTCACATTGTCAGCATTTTATTTCAACAGATTTGATCAGATTGGGTTTGATTCCATTAATTATAGCAGAGAGGCTAAAATGAATAAATTGGACCAGAACTGCATGGTCTCCAAAGCTAACTGATATCATTAGATGTCTGGCTCATGGGCCAATTTAATGGTCAGATGTGATTTTTATTTGAGGTGGTATTTGATGGATGGAGTTAGCGGATCATCCCAAATCCTATTTGATTGGATAAACGAATGTTTAAGCATCTGGAGGAGTCAACAGGAGAGGCATCTGGTAAATATAAAGCGTTATTTTCTGAGACAGAAACATTAGATGAGGATCTGAAAAATGTACTTGACTCTGCTTTTAAAGCTTTGATCATTGTGTAATAGGCTTATTCTTGCTACACCACCAGGAAAGTACACATTTTGTATGAAATTTCCTGGACAGGGGGGAAATATAAACTGTATGTGGCTCTTTGCACAGATGGTGGATTAGCTGTAGAGAGTTATTACTGGAAAAGCCCGTCACACTGGAAGAAAAGGCTGTAAGAAGCAAAGGCTTTTAAACCTATAGTTAGAAGTAAGGGTGTTGGTCCTTTAATAAGAACATAGTCTACTTTTTTGGAAAATTGAAGAAGGAACCTTTACAATGCTGAAACTGTAAAAGCATATGTTATCAGAAATGACACAGACTGGTCTAAGTAGTTGAAATGATGTCACCATTTCAGCTGCACTAAACACAGAGTGACGGAAAAACTCAGTCCTGCATTCAGTGACTGAATTCTTGTGTTATATTTAGGACTAAGTAATGAATTGCAAGAAAAGAGCATCAGCCTTTATTCAAAGA
>JAVQJX010089641.1:0-10788 GCA_036025115.1 Ambassis agassizii
TCATGCATACGTAATTTTCCAATGCGCTGCCTTAGCTAAATTATCAACATTTACCCTTCTGTTACTATTTATAGATAAGGGCACACTGGAAATATGTGTGTACAATGTATAGCCTGGAATAATCTTAAGGCTAAGCTGGCTGTTGCACATCTCACCACTGTACCTTTTCTGGACAATCTGTATGGTGTGAGGAAGATGGCCTGGTATTGAAATACCCTATGCATATCCTATACCTACATCTACAAAATATGCTTATTTTTTCCATAAATTAAGCCATATACTGAGGTGATTACCCACAAATGTGTGATGTTGGAAATGGGATCAAAACTATATAATCCCAAAAACTGACACTACACTTTTAAGCTTTTCTGCAATGCTGCTGTTATGTTGATGCGTGTTTTGTATCTATGTAGTTGTATTGTGTTTATTTGAACCATGTGTTGTCACATTGTCTATTTGCATGCGCCTTCTGAAGTTGCAGTGCAGTGACTTCTTTTAGCCACTGTAGACTCCCGTGTTGTTTCAGGCATGCTGTGGGGGCCATCAGGCAAATCAGATCAACATACAAAAACATGGAAAAGATATGAAGTGTTAATGCTTTTCATATTGACTTTCTGCCGTCCTTGTATATGTTGAAGTACGCTGGCTGTGGTTAACTGTGATTAACTTGATGCGTAGCAGCTATGATATGGTGAAGGTTGCCATACAATCCTGCAGAGAAAGCCTCCATAACTAAAATCACACAGGTACTGAGATCAGAGGCAGCAGAGACTGAAAAGAGCCTGGAAATAGGGAGAAATCCAATTGAATGTATTAGGATCCCCACAATGAATGGTAATGTGAAGACAGTACCATGTGGAGAGAAGCCTGACTGTGTTAACACAAAGGAATGAAGACTAATGATATGTGGACTAGTCGAAGCTTAGAAACGGGGTCATTTCCTAAAACTGGTTTTCTAAACAGCTGAGGCAATCAGTGCATGAGTAATAGTAAAAGGAAGTGACCAACACCTATTATACAAAAATAACGATCACACTGCTCTGTCTCCAACAGTTGAGTGTGTCTGGGTGTATCTGAGAGAGTATCAGATTTATAGACCGGCAGAGAAGACAGGGGATTAATATTATCACTTCCTACACACACAGGAATATTTTTTAGCCTACTACCAATCAGCAGTGCTTACACTACATTCTCACTATGTGTGTACAGTATGTACCCCAAAGCTGCATAATTAGTAAATGATGGCCAAGCTGCACAGAACACAGGAATCAACAATGCAAAACTTTTTTTTACCTGGAAAAAACAACAACAAAAAACACAGGCTTAAGTTGCTAAAATTAGATATGAACTGCACACTGTAACTGTGTAGGTATTTCTTCTTTTTTTAAAAAAAAAATTTTTTTGTTCTGATTAATTGCACTTTTCTATATTTCCTGTTAGCTGGTGGGAATTGTGACACAACATGCCTTTGTGTTGTTTTTGTTGGAAAACTTTTAGTCAGAGTTTTCTCTCCAGGCTTTAGTTTTTAATGCAAGTTGTCCCTTTGTGTACAATTACTATTAATGGATATTCTCCCTGACCCCCACCGCAAAGTTCTTCTCCTGCACTGTCCCTAGCAGTAAGTCAGAACTTGCTGCAGGGATTGAAATATTATACAAACTAATGGGGGGAAATTAGACAACAGCCCAACAGAAAAAATAAACCACTGTCATTGCTGTTACAATTAATATGTTTTGACTTATGTCTTGGGGCAGGGAGCACACAGTCAGGGCTGTCATAGAGGAAGGGGAAAATCACTCGCTATCTGTTTTTATGACGTTTTGCTGACGGTGACTCCGTTTTAGAAGTCTCATAACTGTTTACAGCATCTCATGCATGCTAAAATGTAGGACAACTTTTCAGTTCCTGATTTTATATACAAATTGTTTACAAGACAGCCAGCAAGTACATCTATAATGAGTGAAGTAGCTCCCTCATAATTACTCAATCATGGTGGAAAAGGCAGAAAAAAATGTCTGCCGTTTCTTGTTCAACCCAATTAGATCATTAAGCTTTGTGCTACATGGAGTTGAGAAGAATAATTTTCTCAGATGTACTTGCCTTATGTACGCCTACGCCTTGTTTGGAATAAATGCAATTTGTGCAAGCTGAAAAGTGTGGGCGAGATTACAGATACAGTGGTAACAGGATTGAGTCAACATTAGGTAAATGTTTTTGATACCCAATTTTGAGTGTTAGAGGGTTGTTGTTAAATGCGCTGCTAAGAAAATGATTGTTCAACAATACTGTCTCAAGATAATGTATTGTAAACAATGGATAATAAGATGACCGACACTCTGAATACGCAGAGAAAAGTTCAGACGTATGCAGCCCATCTCTCACTGCTTTAACTGGTGTTTGTTGATAATGGTGCTGTACTTGAGCTGTTTTGCTGGCCAATATGTGTGTTTATTTCATATTATGTAACAATCTGGGTGCTTTTTAGTGACTCATCCAGTGAAGGACTGTGTCTGTTGCATTGCTCTTAGAACTTTTGTTTGGTGTCTGCACATGTTGAGTCCTTTCAAAGTTTTACTCTAACCTTAACCCTTCTGTCTCTCTTGGCTTTTGTCCCAGATGTCTTTGTAATCATATTCAGTTGTGTAGGAAAAATTTTTCTTCAGCAGTTAGAACATGTTGGCAAATATTTATGCGCTGGGGTGCTCTGACTGTTTTCATTTCACACTCATGGGGGTAGAAAGATGAGAGAGAGAAGATTAAACCTATGCTGGCTCCAGTGTATGTGGGTTTGGAATCTATTTTGCCCTTATTTTACTGACATGAATTGTCAGTAAAGCCTCGATGACCCACTAAAGTTACAAATAATTTCACCTCTTCAGTGTTGAATTATCTGTGCTGCTATCTGTGTGGTACAAAAAAGATCAGGTGTTTATTTCTGGTTAAAAAAATAAGTGTTATTTGTTAGACATTGGCATTCTACACTACTGTGATCTTAAAGTATATTGATATTATGCAGTTAACTACATAAATCATAATTTATTATCCCCTTAGATTTCCTATCTGTTAAGTAAAGCATTTAATAGGGGAAGAAAAAAAACTGCACATTTGAATAATCTGAGGAAAATGGTTATTTTTATGGCCTGAGGAAAGTAACTGATTCAGTAAACGGATAAAGTGCCCTCACTGGGTGTTACAGTTCTTCTCTCCTCCATCCCACCAACGCAGCCCACTTGCCATATACAGCACAGCTTAATTGCCACAATCCAGTCACATGTCCTCTGATGAAGCTGATTTCTAATTGCATAGGAAATTACACTTTACAATAATAGTGTTTTATAGGTGAATTTCAGACTGTAAATATGACAACTTAACCTGATGGATAGAAGTGGGTGCGGTTTATGGCCGCGGACCCTTTCGCCCTGTCCTTCTCTGACTTGGCCACATCCATGCTGCAGAGTAGATGCTTGATCATATATGAAGATGGTCCATGTGTAATAGTGTATGCATGAGTACTTTACTGCACACAGTATCTTTCTCCTCTGCTCAACAGTAAAAAAAAAGAAAGAAAAAAAGATGGTGGTTCAGTTGATGGTTGTGTTGAAATGTAAGTTTGGCTGTTAAGATTTTCTGTTGCTTTAAATGTCTGTCTACTGCATTTGTTTTATAGCACATCTTCATTATTTCCTTGAATGTCAGCAGCTTAGCAGAATAACATCAGAGGTTCCATCACACTGAATTTTCCTGCTGTTGCTAGGAAGATGACGCTGTCACAGTCAGAAACAGGAATCCTTAACAAAGCATTTCAGTAGACAGAATTACGTCTTTTTTTTCTTTTTCTTTTTTTACTTTAGAGTAAGGCAGAGTCACAGATAACTCACTTTCTTTCGATATACCTCCTTACCTCTCTTTGCTCTTTGCAATAAAACTTTAAAGAGATAAGAAGCTTTTTTCTATTTCAGGGTCACCATTAGCCTGAATAATACATTGACAAGAGAGGAGCAGTTTGAGTTCTGTGGAGGATAGAAGCACAGCCTTCAATTAAATTATACATCATTATCACAGCTGGCAAGCCTAGTGCGACGGTACCCTCTCCATCCTCCTCTAAATGTTCCATGTTACTGTCTTGTCCAATATTGTGTGGCGAGCAGCAGCCTCTTCCTGTGCCTGCCTGGAGCCAGGATGCATAGATAGCACTGCCTGTGCTGGGTGGAGGTGCACATTAAAAAAAAAGGATTGGACTAATGCAGGGACATGGTTTAAAGGACCAAACTGATTTTATTCTGACTTCATCATTGTTGTTATCTGTAATGGACAATGGCCTATACTTTAATGATATTACACTGACACAAGCACTCCAGTGAAATATTGTAAGAGAACTGTCTGTATATATTCTATCATAAATGCCCTGCTGACAGTCTTAGATTCCTTATAACCAATGCATGGTCAGCTGTAGCACTTCTAATCTCATTATATTGTCGGCCTATACAATGACCTGTTCACTTAAAGGAACTGGTCGTGGTCAGGCCAAGTGGCAGCTATATTTGTACAACAAAATAAAAAATATGATTCCTCTCAAATGTTTGTCACATGATGACATGACAGTACCAGTTTGGCCCTCTGGAGTAGCTGCTGGCACGCTTTTAGGTCAGATGAAATGTAACAGGCTGCAGTATGCCTCTTTGCGTTTCCGCCGTTTGAAAGACTGTCCAACCAGATGCTAAATGTCGTTCTGTACCCCAGGAGATACAGCAAGAAGCTCTGGCTTTGTGTGAAATATGTCAGTGCAGTATTTATATGAAGCTGGGGATTTTCACTGCCAGATTAATGTGACTACAAAGACACTCTTTACATTTTTGCATTACCATATTTGTTATGCATATCCGTTCTCATGTCCTCACAAAGATGTCAGAACTTAAAAACTTTGCTGCTAACAACATGCTGCTAATGTGACTCACCACGTTCATTCCATAGGTCAAATCTTCTGATTCATATTTATATATATATGGACTTCATTGGCATCTGAATCAGATTGAGATTCAAAAAACTGAGCAGCTTAATTGCTTTACTGTACTCCTGCAGAATTAGTCATCAGTAAAGTAATTATACTGATTCATGATCTCTTGTCATGCATTTGCTCATTTCGAAGTAATTGTAATTTTTCAACCCAGACGATGTGGAAGTGAATCAGTCCGTTGCAATGGTAAATGTGTTTTGCCTGATTAGGGTTAAATCTAATAATCATTACATTTCAAGAATATTTCTGCTTATTTTCAGAATGAAACAAAGGGGTGACTATGTTTTTAATGTAAAGCAACCTGAAGCTGTGTGACTGCTCGTTACTGTGAAGAAGACATTTTTAGAAAATCAGAATTATCAGGGTACATCCACCATCCTACTCTGTGAAGAACTGAAAGCTGGAGTTGAGGAGGACATTCTCAAGTGTGTTATTACCTGCCCTATATTAGTGCTGCATTATTAACACTGTCCTTAGCCCACTGGTTAATTAACCCCAAAGACCTTAATTTACACACGAATAATGCATAACAATGGATTAACTTCCTGTTCTCATTACTCAGATTGATTGATTAAAATCACAGCTTCTTTATTGGTCATGTTTAAATATGACCACATCATATCAGTGAGTTGCCAATATTGAGGTTTAACTAGAAGTGAACTCCAGCTCACAGTTTTCTGTCATTCTGAGTAGAGACATTAAAGACGAAAGTTGTGAGTTTGGGTTTCAAGTCAGACATCTAGTTCTACACTTTTTTTCCACTACCTTGCCTGTATGTGGATTATTTTAGAATTAGGTGGACACACAGTCAAGTTGATCTGAGCCACATGTAACTTTAGGTTGTAACTAGGTTTTTTCATCCATATTTACAGTCTATGTTGTTGACAGGAGATGACAAGGCATTTCACCTTTTTTGTTCTCCACATGAATGTTTACCTGCTCTAACATAATTGGTTAATAGAAGCAGGACTCTAAACAATATTTAGAAAGCTGCCAGTACCTTGTCTTGTTCCTCAGTTGCAGATTCTATATATTCATATGCAAATATCTGTTTACAAAGATGAGGTGAGAGTAAGTCCTCCAGTATGTTCGTCACAGTGTTCCAGTTGTTTGTGCTCAGACTCAGCTGTTACGCTGTGTAAATTTCAATTACAAAAACAAGTGGTTGTATAATAAGCAGCTGTATGTGTGTCTGAGTGTGACCATAATATTTTTTCTCTTTTCCTGTGACAGGCAGTGTTACTTGTTGTTGTAAGGTCATATTTAGTGCAGCAGCATTATTCCTCTGTGCACTTTTGTGTTGCTGGATTAGAGTGCTTATTGTCCAATTTATCATGTTGAGTTTACCTGCCATGAAAAATCCTTCCCTATCTCTGAATATGTAATGGCTCTGCTCTGCAAATATAGCATGACAAATATTAAAAAGTGGTCTCTGCAATCTTCCAGCTGATGCCCTGCAAAGGTTCTCGAGCACGTTTTCTTGCAGCAATCAAAATAACTTGTAGAATATTAACCCAAAGGCAATATGCGTTAAACAAAGTAATTCTTAGTATATTGCTTCATTTGCAAGAATCTTTTCTGCTCAAACCTATAACATGTATAAAATAAAGACAATGCTGGGTCACTGTGAACTTCAGTTAACTGTTCCTTCTGTGCCATCAGTGTTTCAGCAAACATTTCTCACCTTTGCTTTCTGCCGAAATGAGTGGTTATGATGCCTTGGCAAAAATGAAGCGATATGAGGCTATGGATGCGTTGAAAGATGAGATATGGAAGTCCACACACTGTGGCTGGATTAAAAGTTTAATGACTGGTAAAATTGTGGCATTTCGTCCAAGGTGACCCCTGTGGAGGGGTGCTCATACCAAAGCTAGATGAAAAGTGAAGGTAATCCTTTCTTCCTCATTTTCAGATAGCTGTCACCAGCGCAAGCTTTGTCACCAAAGCCCAAGGCATGTAATTACACTTTTATTGGCTTTAGGGAGCCTGCATCATTCATTTAAAGAATAATCTAACTTGTGAGCACGAGCCACAGTACACATAGATCATACCTGCATGAAAGGCTCTTGGTCTGACTTGCTGCGGTTTAATGGACTTTTATGAATATAGGTTTGATGCATTGTTAATAGTGTGTAGGGCATTAATACCTGAGTGTTATGCAAAAGTCATCCCTCTCTTCTCTTCAGTTTTGTGAGTTGCATAGCAAGGCAATATGAGTGTGACAGCTGCAGCATGTGAGTGTCTGGGTCTACTGCCAACCAGCCTTGACACCATTAGCTCTGGTGACACATTAAGGTTCTGTTTGCCTTGTAATTTGTTTTGTCTGTCAATTTGATGGATGTCTTGTTTGCCGGCACTTCCTCACACATTGGAAAATGGTGGCTCGAGGACATTGTTAAACGAACTTCAGAAAGGGAGACAGAAGGCATTTGTTTTCCTCAAACAGGTTTTTTGTGTTAATAGGTGTGTGCAACATTGTCTTCACTCTTGCCTCACCATGCCAAGCACTGGATAATTAAAGGTGAAAGGCTAATTTGAGGAGGAAGGCAGGGCACATCCAGAGGCATGAATGAGCTAGAAAATCAAGATCCCTGTGACATTCTCATGTGCGAATTCCTCAGCTCTCTGTACAGAAAAACAACAGCAAATCTGTTAATTTAATCACAAATGTATGCTTGTACCTTTTTTCTACCACTGAATCATCACCACTGGTTCCATTGCAGATTCTTTTGTTTGTACTATTGACCTCACTTGTGTGACTGAGCAAAAGAGTAATGTCCATATAGAGTCGTTCAGCACCTTAAAGGTGTGACAAAGTATGTCTTTTTCTGCTTCTGGTCAGATGATGGGTCAGAAAAATGGCAGAGTAGGACTGCTGAAAATTTCACTGTCTGACCACTCACCCACAACTGAGCAGCTTCCCCATGAGGGAAGTCATCAGGCCTCTACCTGGACCACTCAGCTGTAGAAACATTTCTGCTACACCACCACCAGCGCAGCTTAATGAGCCACCTCACCATTACCTACAGTGCATGTAATACTCCAGAAGGTGTCTGAATGAATACAGTCAGCACACTATTTGGTGTATTTGATGTAATATATAACAGTGCTGGTTATATCTATCTGGGTTGCTTCTTGTTATTCAAACTAGTGACCTTTGTACTGTTAATCCCATGCAATATTTTGGATTTAAAGATATTAACAGTGATGAGTCTTGGACACTATTTCAAGGAGAGGAGTGGCCAATGCAATGCCACACTACTGACTATGCTAACTAGCGGTGGTGGAATGACCTGATCCTGGGGGTACATGCCATTATAGAGACTCTAAAACATCAGAAAGAATATGCAAAATCTACATCATATTTACATAAAGTGCATGTCTAAGGGGTGTTTTAGCATCTTAATTTGTGCAAGCAGGCCTAGTGGACATATGTCAAGGAAGGCAGTACAAAATTTTGCTTCAAGGTGCAGAAAAAAACAAGTGGCATTTCAGAATACAGTCATGTGGCCGTTTCGGTGCATATTATTATTAGATGGAACTAGGGAGAACAGTGTTTGTGGTGGGATATCAGATGCCACTATACGGTTTTTGTTCTGTCAGCTCCAGTTGATAGAGTAAGAAAGCAGAGACTACAGAGACAAGCACACTCAGTTTCCAAACTTGGACTGAAGTTGGTAAGCCCTGTGTGTCATCGCTCATCACTCATTTTTTTCTCTCTCTCTTGGTTTCAATTGTTACAACAGACCTTGAAATTTGAGAGACTGTAACAGACACATCACGGTCTCAAAGCTCAAAACTCATCCTGCATTGGCAGTGTGTAACTGTTAAAACAGTTGCAAAGACCTCCATTTGTATTTTTTTTATTTTTTTCACTCGTGAAGACGATAATATGTTACAACTGAATCTTTTCACCACTCTAATCCATGGAGCAGAGGATGAAATCTTATTTAGGGATCAGCACCAGTGCATCACTGCCATGATAGGAACAACATGCAACTCTGCAAGCTCTTTTTAAGAGCATTAGAGCTTAGGAATGAGTCAGTCAGCAAAAAATGCTTCTTGGCTCAATTATTCAGTTATTTATTTATTTCAATTAGAACAGAAACTGCTGGGATGTTGCTTTTGTTGCAGCATGCTGCTAAAATAGTCACATCCTAATCTTATCATTCATTCAAAATATCAACCATACTAGCCATTACGTAGATGTGCATCGTGCATATGGATGTTGTCTTGAATTTCTAAAGCAAAATATTTGAGACAGAGAGCCTTGGATTATTCAAATACAAAAGCTTGGTGAATGAGCTTTGCTTTTGTATGTGTTTGTTTCCTTTTCTGTTCTTTTGAATTTGAATCCAAGCTTGTCTCAGAAGGATATGCAAATTTAGAAAAAGAATGGATGTCTGGCTCCCTGAGAAGCTCTTATCCTGTACAGTAGCTTCAATGCTGAATAGAGCTAGATGGTTTTTATGTGCTCTGCTGTGCTTTTTTGACAAACTTACATTTTGAGCAATGGAATGAATGTTTGTTTGCTGTTTGAAGAAAACAACTGGACCCTTTGGTAGAGATTAAAGTGTTGATGCGTCTCTGTTCTGTTGTTGATGGTCTGAACAACTCTGTCTTGTCTATAAATAGCTAATATTTGTTATCCAGTCCTCTGTCACCACTTTTATTCTCAAATCTTATTTTAGATTCTGACAAGCAGGTCTTACTTTTGAATAACACCTGCTCATGCAAAAGAAAGGAGGGCACTTCGCTTCATATCGTGCAGAATCATTGGAGGCTGAACTCGCTGCTCTGCTACGCTTGCATAGCAAATAAGGGTCTCCAAGGAGCCATGAGAAGCCGGTGGAAAGTGTCACTGCTTATACGCCTGAGCATGGAAGAGGTATTACACTGCAAAAAAATCTGAGAAGTAAAACTGCAAAGCTGCAATTTGACAGGCAGGTTCAATCTCGGCGTTACTAAAGTAGCTGCTGACTGTGAGTGTTCAACACAAAAACTCTAATGGTCTCACTTTTGTTGCTAATAATGTTCACAATGTATCAAGCACTCCTTACTCTTCAGAGATGGAGTAAACCAATTACTCAGTTTGTTGATACCGCCAAAATCTTTTTGCAGTCAACATGCGTTTGTGATTAAGAAGACCCCATTAGCATATTGGAGCAGTGTTCCGATTAATGAAGATAATTTCATCCATGCCCACACATGCCCCAAATCTGTGCTTGGTGGCAGCCTACAGTAACAGCTGAGAGGATAGACTTTGACTCAAACAGATGAATGAGCAGATGTGGACTGACAGTTTGCGACCACAGGTGAATCTAGTGATGGGGATATTATAGAACAACAACCTACTTACACAGGATATGATTCATTTTCAGCAGTGTTAGATGTATTAAAACATGGTTTGCTGTATGGGGACTAGGATGAGGAAGGTGTGGTGCTTCTGTAAATAGGCCATCCTGATCACATATGAATATTTTATTTTATGTGCTGTAATGCTTACTTCAGTAATCAGTAAACCCCAAAGGGAGAGCATTGCTAGCCTTGCCCCTTGTAATCCTTGATTATTCTACCCATGATGATATAACTGTGCAGATGTTTGTGCCATTAGCTTTATTAGAATTTTACTCAATATTCAGCTTGTTATTCTTTCTAGTTTCTAATGACACCTTAATGAATATATCTCAAAGGGTTACTTTTGTTTATGACCTCAGTTGAATATGTGTTTTTGTTAGTCACTGATCCATTTGATTGTTTGTATACTTGTTGGG
>JAVQJX010089695.1:0-10661 GCA_036025115.1 Ambassis agassizii
AAACATGTTATTTGAACAGTATTATATATGCAATATGTCTGTGGATGTTTCTACAAAGTTATGTGGTTAATGGAAGGTTTACCCAGTCTGGATCAGTGGCCTCTACAGTCATCCTATAATAAGTAAGTTTGCCATCACTCCGCTCTTGAATGATCAGCTGGTCTTTGGGAAAACGCTTCTGCAGCTGTTCGATCTCAGTTTCTCGTAACTGCCTGATCACATCGTCCGACAGGTCACACAGCTTCACCTCCTGGAGGAGAACGCTGGGTCGAGATGCAGGCTGAATCCTCCGTGGGGCCGCATGATTTCCAAAATCTGGCTTATCATCCACCGGGGGTAATTGTGGAGGATGCCAGAAGCGACATCTGTCCTCCATGGAACAGTGGCCTGAGATAAAGTAGCGACAAGGTCGGCGAGCAGCTGCTGGGACAGCCTTGGAGTTTTTATGTGGTGGAGGGTTCTGGCCCACATCTCTACAAGAGCCTTGGGACACTGAACTCATGGCATCTGACATGGAAGGGGCCCTGTCTGTCTTCTTGTCATGTGTTCTGGTTTCATCTCTTACATGGATAAATTTACATTTCTTCCCAAAATTGCAATGCCTGCCTTGAGAGAAGAAACGGCACAGCTGTGGGGTTGGAAGAACGGATTCTGAGCCTCCAGCGTCACCTTCACCTGTCTCCTCTTCGTCATTTTCCATGATTATTTCAACCTGTGTCAAATAATACAGTGACTCATTACACAGATTATAGCGAGACATCTACTTTTTCTCTAAAAAACTTCTCTTTCTCAGATATTCAAAAGACAATCAGATAGATTTGAACCGATCTTATTACTTTACATAACTGTAAACGAAATAAGCGTGATAAGACGATAATATTAGGTAGCTACATGATAGCTCAACGTTCTATAGATTTGTGACATTTCTTTTACGTGTAGGTTACTTTATTCCGAATTAATGGCTTTATATACATTACCTCAGATACTAAACAAATGTCCACGTAGAATAATTTCGTTCAGTGATAATGCAGCAAACTCCAATGAACTTTGTAACGTGCTTTTCACTGTTGCTGCCCTGCTGCTGCTACGTGCTGTAAACACGGAAACAGCAGCGCGGTAGTTTTACGTCATTAAGTGCGACCAAAGGTTCTAAATTGTCGGTGTAGCGAACGGCATTGTGATGTCCACCAAGCTAGAGCGCTATCTCAGAGGGTTATGGAGATTTTAGTGACAGATTGTTTAAAGGCTCCTGTTGTACACCAGAGCGAAGGTTCAGTTTGTTCTTGAACTTTGGACTTTTCATGACATGACAAGTCATGACAAGTTTAACAGCCGTAATAAAATAATATATATTTTTTTATTTTATGAACAGTTAAAGTTCAAAAATCCATTCTTAACATGGAAAAGTCAAAGTGTACAAGAGGTCAGTGGGTGGGATACACGAATGTAGCCTATGTATAGTGTTACTGTGTTGTCATTCAGTCTCAGTAGTCAGTAAACTGTATTAAACTGTAGTCTGTAATATAATTCACTTATTTACAACTCTAACTTGTATGTGAGATTGTTGTCTTGTATTGTGAGTTCCCAAAGTTGTTGCTAGCCACTTTTTTTATTGATCATCAAGAGGAAAAAGTTTATCTGTGTGTTTAAGGATGTCCCTGAAATTTTATCCCAGGAGCGGTCTACTTATTAATTCTGATTACTGCCATAATGAACAATTTATTTCCTGTGTGTAATATAATTGTGAGTCTGAATAGTTCTATAGTCCCTCAGTAACTGAACTATATTTTCTTTACAGCTGTCTTGAGAGGGTAAATGTCTTTAACAGTATCTTTCCTTACAGTAGAAATTGTAATGTAGAGCTATATGTTACCAGGTACCCTGGGTGTATGAATAATTTGTGAACACCTGCTGTCACTGGATACCACACAGAGAACACAAGCAGACAGTCATGAGATAAAGTGTTTACTAAAAGCTGCCTTTTCTGGCTGAAGGGCCTCAGATACTCATTGTGAACTTGACTTCAGGATGGATCCTGCCGATACCAGCGTCTTAGGTAAAGACAATGTGCTGCAGCCTTTGTGGGACAGCCTGAGGATCAGCTACAGAGACTACATCAGATCTCCACTCTTCCCAGTTTTGCTGAGTGTCTTTTCGTACTTCATAATCTGCCTCCCTTACCTGGTTTGTGACATCATGGGGGACAGGTGGGCATGGGTCCAGCAATTTAAGATACAGCCAAGTCGTCGGCCAACAGCCTCTACACTGCTGCACTGTGCAGGCGTCACCTTGTACAACCATGTGTTTCTTGTGCTGCCAGCATCTGTGGCTCAGTGGACATGGAGGCCACCATTGGACCTGCCTCAACAGGCTCCATCTCTGCTAGAGCTGGTCGCCGGGGTGATAGGCAACCTTCTCCTTTTTGACTTCCAGTACTTCATCTGGCACTTTCTCCATCACAGAATCCGCTGGCTGTATGTCACCTTTCACGCCATCCATCATAAGTACTCATCTCCTTTTGCCCTTGCCACTCAGTGTCTCGGAGGCTGGGAGCTGGTCACCGTGGGTTTCTGGACCACACTGAACCCTGTGATCCTGAGATGTCATCTGCTCACTACATGGGCCTTCATGGTAGTACATGTGTATGTTTCCATAGAGGATCACTGTGGCTATGACTTCCCTTGGTCCACATCACGTCTGATACCTTTTGGCATCTATGGAGGACCCAGTAAGCATGACGTGCACCATCAGAAACCCAACACCAACTATGCACCACACTACAGTCACTGGGACAAAATATTTGGAACACATGCTGATTTCAGTTTCTCTCCTGCAGTGAGTTAAGGTGTTGGATTTTTATTGATAGCAGCTAATAAACATTTCTGTTCGGAGGAAACTGATTATTGTATTACTATTAACATTATGCTCAGAGTTTCTCATATCTTCAATGACTGTATTGTATGTGATTTAATTTTATCTAAACTACCATCTCAATGTATGTCTACCAACCAACAGTGCTTATCCCACCGAGAAACATGTCACCAATCCATCACAGACACAGACAGACAATCTTTCACACTCACCTCTTTAGAATGTGGGAATGAAAGACCAGAATAGAACTAGGAACCCTCTGCCTTACTGATAAGGTCAGCCCTCTGACATAAGGTCAACCTCTCCGCCTTGTCTCAGTTTTCATTTGTTCTTAGTGACTTCTTGTGTTTTTTACCTTGTGTTGGATTCCCGGATTTTTTTATGTTAATAAAACAAGTTTTTGTTTGTTAAATTTTTTTGTGTGACTTGCGGTCCATACATGACCTGCAAAGTATGGAACTGTTTAAGGTTTTATATCCGTTCAATAAATGGGTTTTAGCATCTGACATTTGAGTGTTTTTGTCATTTTTGAAAAAAAAAAAGTTTCGAAGATAAGTAGCTAACTCTGCTGAAGTCACTTCATTCATATTTCTTCAGTGAAGACAGAAGCTTTGAAGCAGTCCTCACACCCGTCCTCTGGAAGCTTCAGCAGGAACATGTTGGGACAGCACCTCTCCGTTTCTTCATCATGCTTGTAGTTTCACATTCAAAGAATCACCTGATTCATAATTCACATCATTCACTGAAATATGTATTGTTTCCTCTATATAAACATCTGTATATCACCTAAGTCTACATAAAGAAGAAACTAGCAGTGAAACAATAAAGTTTATTGTTTATATTGTTTATTTTCAATTCTAACCAATTTTGCTTGTTTGAACTGTGAAACCCTTTTTATGTCTGACCCCAAGCAAGCAACTTTAGGTGACAGTGGCAAGGAAAAACTCCCTTAACAGGAAGAAACCTTGAGCAGGACCAGGCTCATGTGGGGGGCCCTCCTGCTGAGGGCCGGGCGGGTTTCTCACAGCTCCTCCTGTTCTCCAGTCCATCCCACTTGGAGGAAGTTTGGAGACTGCGGCAACCTTTCCACTTCAGTCTGAGGCACCGCCATTCTGCCGGAGTGGTTTGCTTTGGCTGGCGTCAATTCAGACCAGCTCTGGTCAGACTCACAGCCCTGCGGCTGTGTCCTCTGACTGCCAGAGACAATGGAAACCACTTCTCTGTGTCTCCAACAAGACACAGAGCTGCATTCGCATGCTGTCAGGTTGCTTTCTCAAAAAAACAAAACAATTTGTGTATGACGATGAAAATCTGCTCCTCTACTCTGAAGCTCAATCAGTGAGCACATAATATATATCACAGTACATCACATCAAAGTCTTCTCTGAAACTACTGAGACTTGTCTAGCCTGGACCCAAAGGAGAGCAGCCTGGTGGTTAAAGGCTTGGCTCCTCAACTAAGGTCAAAACTAAACCTGCCTAAAAAATCCATCCTAAAATAAAGAGTGCTGACTAGTTTTGAATTAGCACTAGCAAAGTGACATGGGACGCTGTCCAGTCTGCGTCATCCCTCCTCATTCTGCTCTACATGTCTGTCTTGTTGCACGCTGTCACTGCTAACAGAGGCAACAACAGGTCAAGTGCTTGTGTCTTAGGTATAGTCCCTCATGTCAGGGAGGGATCTTACCTGTCATAGGCGAACCAGTCTTCCATACTTTCCTGCTCATCTAACCCAAACCTGTTTCCATGTCAGAATTTCCACACTGAGCTGTGTCTCATGCTCCTGTGCGTGATACAAAAACACCACAACTGTACACAAACTGTTTCTGCCAACAGTGGAAACTACAGGCTGAGTAATCATGGCTGTGCCTGTCTTAGCAGGTCCCGGTGGTCAGAGTGGGACCTTCCCATCATAGGCGAACCAGTCTGCCATACTTGCTTGTTCAGATAACATGAACCTGTTTCCATATCATCTACACATAGAGCAATGTCACATGCTCCAATCACACAAAAACACGAGACACTTCCTCGTGTAGACTTTTTAAATGTTGTACAGTTGTTCTCAATGTTGTTTTGTACAATGTACATCACACATTGTACACAGACACAACAACACAGCATCACAGTGTCACAGAGCAACTCACTGTGCCTGCTCACAGTGGTGTTTGGGTTCAAGCACTCCTGGCTGCGCCTTTCTTTGGTTGTTCTGAGTTTACAGGGGGATCTTACCCGTCATTGGTTAACAGTCTGCCATGCTTGACCCAAATGAACAGGTTTTAGTGGGTTAGATGAGGACAGTTGAGCTCTGAGGAGGCTGATTGATGCAGAATTTGCACTGATCGGACTCACTCACTCAGTGTTAAGTGAATGTGAATCTGTTGTGTCAGGATTGTGGTGTCTTAATGTGATTGTTACATCTGACCTCTGTGCCTCTGTGTTGCCACTCCATTTGTCAGCACTGCCTGTCTCTCAGCTTTGGCTGAAATGAAACGCAGAAGAAAACATTAAGTTTGGACTCCATTTGTTGATCTTCACCTCACTCATGCAGTCACATTTGTACCATTAATTACGTCACAAGATGTTAATCTGACTGGAGGAATATTATACATACATGATACTTTTAGATAAAACTTCATCCACAAACCAATCAGCTTCCTGGAGAAGGTGAGTCATTGTTGGGGACAGAAAATGTTTTATATCTACTCATTACAGCAGGACAATAACATGTCAGAGTCACACAGTACCAACACTCACAGAGTGACCATTGAACAGGTTCTCCTGTCAGCAAAGTAAATATACAACGAAACAGAAAGTTTAACAGCTATAAAGTCCTCTTACCTCTCTGAAGGCAGAAGCTGGAATGAGCTTCAGAACTCTCTGCAGCTCTGTAGTGTGTCTGTGTGACACACACTCACAGCTGTGATGTGTCACAATAGAACACCAACATTCTGATTCTACTGCTGTTGTTTTAACTCGTTCAAAAATCAACATGATCCAATTGGTCAGTATTCTGCTCTGTGACTGTTTGAATGTGTAGAAGTAAAAGTGGATGCTAAATCTATGGCTAATGCTAAAGCAAAACCTGATATATATGTATATATAACTTCTGCTTCCAGTTGTTACTGGAGGTATAGTAATTAGTCAACTCAAACAGAAGGATGTCTCCACTTGTACATTTATTTGACAAATAAAATCTGAATAAAAAGTCATGTTACCAGAAAGAGCCAGAGGTTTCATGATTCCACAACATTAAGTTATTTGTGTAAATCTATGTAGACACATTTTGTATTGTTGTAGGTCACTTAGCATGACTAGTAATCCCAACCTGGTACTGATACTTAAAATGTTTAATGTATGAGAGAAGAGCAGACGGTACATATTATACACCACTAGGTGGCAGTAAAGTGCAGTTTAATACGCTTTTAAATTTATAATACATTAAAAAAACAAATAAAAAAACCCCAGAATTGATAGACACAGATATAGTTTTGCACACTGGATGTTTGTGTAATTGGGGTTATTTATCTCGCTTTGCCGCGGTGAATGCTAACACATTTGACTCTGTAGGGTTTGTTGTTGTGGTTGAGCTGGTGACGCACACAGTTTGGACATGGAGTGCAAGTAGTGGAGCTGGGACATGTCTGAGCAGAAACCGGCATAAATTAGCAAGAGGAACGGCACGAAATCTCCATGTCCAAGATGGGACAGTGTGGCGTCACATCTTCAAAGACAGTCCTGGTCTTTTTGAACCTGATATTTTGGGTAAGTTTGAAGGTTTATGTCAGTTTTGAACGTGCGTCACAGTGCAGCAGTTAGCTTGCTAACAGCTAACCTTTGCTACACCGGGGAGGGATTATATTGTGAGACAGTGGGAATGGCATTACTACAAGGATATGTCACGTAGTTTACCAGTAGTTAACAACTGGTTGTTAAATATTACACGTTTTATTAGACTACATGTCAATACGTACATTTGTTTATTGTGTTGTTAAACTGTCACTTTTTCCCATTTCTCTACTCACAGCAGCAGAGAACATGATTCAGCAAAAAATATTAGTTGTTTAAAAAAAATATACCAGAAGTAACACATTTGTTGTTGCACTAATGTCTGTCAGTACAAAAACTGACAGACATTATAGGACATCCTGGTAGTCTTGTTTTGTTTATATAGCCCTCGGGTTCTTGTAAGCTGCAGAGTCAGTTTGAAGGATTATGCAGCTCAGGTGTCTTCATATTAAAGCATGAAGTAAATTCACTTAAATCTGAAACTATAGAAACCAACAACTGAAGTAAATAACCAAGTAAGAATGTGTATTTTATGTATGTATTTAAATTCTTGGATCAGTAACAGTATTGTTGCGGTCAATACCTTTTTCATACTAAAGTAAAATTATCTTGTTTTATCATGGTTTGTGGAACACCAGTTTGTTTTTTGTGTGAGTTTTTTTTTTTTTGTCTGTCACCCATAGGCGGCTGCTGGTATCCTGTGCTATGTTGGAGCCTACGTCTTCATTACATATGATGACTACGATCACTTCTTTGAAGATGTGTACACTCTGATCCCTGCAGTGACCATCATTGCTGTTGGAGCCCTTCTTTTCATTATCGGGCTCATTGGATGTTGCGCTACAGTGAGGGAGAGCTACTGTGGACTCACAACGGTCAGTAAATGAGTTTACATCATTAATCTTACACAAGGAAAATAAGACCATGTACATTATTCAAACTTCAGAGAGGTTAGATAGCACCCAGAAGCATGGCATGAATCACAGGTCATAGTGGCACATAATCCACTTTTTGCAAGTGCCTAAAGAGACTGTGTACTTAGATGTTGTAACTCAATCCACAGTTTGTCGTCATTCTCCTGCTGGTTTTCATGACGGAAGTGGCTGTGGTGGTTCTTGGATATGTTTACAGGGCAAAGGTAAGAAAGGCAAATACAAACCAGCTGTTGTTCTTGAACACTGCAGATTTGTGTGCTAACAGCTAGACAATCAACCAACAAAAACCTTATTTATTTTCCTTTGCCAGGTTGAAGATGAAGTGAATAGTTCTATCATTAAAGTTTATGATGAGTACAATGGCACCAACAGCAATGCCCAGAGCCGCGCCATCGACTATGTTCAGAGACAGGTGAGGCCAGGAGTCCTATTTCCCTCATTTCCTGGGTGTCTGCTTGCATGGTGTTTACTCATCTGTTGACTTCAACTGTTTTCATTTTCAGCTTCAGTGTTGTGGAATTCACAATTACTCAGACTGGCAACATACACAATGGTTTGAAGAATCAAAGAACAACAGTGTGCCCATCAGCTGTTGCAAAGCTAACATTGGAAGCTGCACAGGATCCCTAACTCATCCTGAAGATCTTTACCAAGAAGTAAACGACCTCAAAACATGTCATACTAAAAACACATTGATGACATCAACCAGCTTTATACGATTTAACATATTGTTTGTTTTGTTGTAGGGTTGTGAAGCTTTGGTTGTGAAGAAATTGAAGGAGATAATGATGTATGTCATCTGTACTGCTCTGACATTTGCAGCCATCCAGGTATCAAAATGTCTTGCTCACTATCATAACTGAAATTTTTCTAATCTTTTTGTCTACTCACTCCTCTGAGCTTCTGTAAGCTGCTTTGGTTCTCACCTCCACTTATTTTCTGTGCTGTGTCTACATTAATCTGTGTTATTTTGTTCTGTACTTGACTAAGAAAACTACTTTAATTGAAGGACACCTCCAGGTGTAGCTTCTAAACATAGGTGATATATAAATAATGAAGGTCGCACAACAGTGCAATTATTCAAGTTGATTTATGAATGAGCAAGGCTCTTTAGTATATGCATAATGGACTCCAAATACCATTTTAATTGTGCTTTATGTGTATTTAGTTGAATGTTTAAGGAGGAGGAGCATAAAAAACAATTGGTGATGGGCTCAGCCAGTCACTGAGCCAGTGATCTGTCCCATTGTTTAAATGTAACATACATGTAATGTTTTGTTTTTGACTTTTTCTAGATACTGGGCATGCTGTGCGCTTGTGTTGTTCTGTGTCGCAGAAGCAGAGATCCTGCCTACGAACTTCTTATCACTGGAGGAACATACGCATAAAGCAGAATCTCACTTTTACACAAATTCAGAAATTATGTCTCATAGGTGAGAGCATGAAAACAATCCATTCCCACACTAACCTAAACACACAGTAACTAGAGAAAACTATTTTTATTTTTCCAAAACGCTACAGGCCAAATTCTTGATAAGGTAGGCTGACAGGAGGGATGCAAACCAAACTCAAGCCTTGCTAGATTTATGGATTCCAATATGAGCAGGGTAATTTCCTCATGTTAAGTTTGCACCATGTATATGGCGTATATATACTATATTCTGTTGTCAATCTGTTGTGTACTTGAATGAAAGTGTATATCACTTTACCTTATACCTCCACTGTTATTACTACTCTAGTATGACTACTACTATTACAGCTCAGTTATGATTGAAGCCTTTCACCAGCAGTATTCTGTCAAGTTAACACCCTTGCCCAAGTCAGTGGCACCGCATGTTTTTGTGTAAACTATGTAACTGGTTTTGGCTTATTTCTAATCTTTTAAGAATAAAACCTTTAGTGTGTGGTATTTGAATTAGTAGTTGTACCTTCTTAATTTAAGACTCATAGTGGTATTATATGCAGTATATATATATATTTATAGAATATGGTTTGCCCCAGGAGGACACAATAACTGTAACCAGATATCTTTTTTTTTTTTGTTTTTTTTGTTAACCGTAACCAGATATAACTGAACAGCTGCCAACTCAGCCACATGACCCATAAGCACTTGGTCTGATCTTTCACCTTAAAAAAGTCTTCATTTGAACAAGTGGTTGAAAAAAGTGTCAACGTGTTAAACAGCTTTCATGATTAGTGGAATTTTAGCAGCAATGTTGGAAACAAAACTGATGATTTTTGTCTTTTATATTGAATAAATACAAACACATGCGTCAGAATACAAACAATAGAGACACAGAGATTATACACAAGCCAACAACAGACATCAATTATGATGGCCAACTTTAAAGACATTGAAAATGTAGGGACACTACAGAAAATGGTATGGTTTAGTGCTGTTATCATGTGCAAGAGATCACTAAGTCTACCAGCAGTCACTGTTACAAGAAGTACCTAGCAGAGACAGTGAAGTAAAAATAATATGATACAGTATTAAATGTGATAGTTTGAATTCTACGCTGTCTTTTTCATTCCGTTGATCCCAGGATCAAAGTGTGTTGGCATGCACTGTAGTTTGCCACAGGGTCATTTCTATTTTCTATTGCTACCACTAGGGGGTGTTTATGTTGGAAATCTACCCAAGATAGATGTAATAGATATAAAATATTTGATTATTAAAAATGACATTGTCCTTACAAGAACGTTCACGTACAGTTAACTCATTCTTGAGCCAGATAGGAGCCTGGAACCAGTCCAGTGAAGCCGTTCCTTTGTACCATCCACCAGCCATCCTCACCTTTGTCTATGACAATCACAACATCCCCAGCTAACACAGAGACTTCATCTTCTCCCTACACAGGGACAGTCAGTAGGTTATTCTTAAAATAAAGTGTAAAAAGAAATGAAGGATCTATTGCCCAGGAACTCACCTGTGCCACATAATCATAGACAACCTTGTACTCAGAGCTGCTTTGCTGAAATGTCTGTAATCCAGGAATGGAGGCATAAAGTCCTTCTGATGTTTCTGCTGTGAGAAGAAAAATGTACATCTCCTCATTTAAAGTTTAAC
>JAVQJX010089706.1:0-10611 GCA_036025115.1 Ambassis agassizii
TTAATGAGTTGTTCTGTGTTAAGACACTTCAACAATATGTTCAGATCATCAGAGGCTCTTTATTGATTGAACTAACTGAATGACAGAATGAGGAACATTAGAGCCACACTGATATAAAAGATTTTTCATATATTTACTGTTAGTTATCAGAACAGCTTTGGCTTTTTTTTAAGTTTATCTTTATTTATCCAAATATAATTATATGTTTTGTTTTGTTTTGTAAATAAATTGTTATATTTAATTTTAATTACAAGTTTATTTTTGAACTTTAGACTCAGCAAAAATGTTAGGAGTGTTTATAAGGACAATTATATTAAATATAAATGTAGATATCAGATTTTTAGTCTCTGAGTGATCTGTTCAGGTGCTGCTGTGCACACAGTGAAGCCTCAGTCCGTCCTGTAAGAAGATGATTTCTGCAGAAACATTAGGTGTAAATGGAGACATCACCTCTTTTTTTCTTTCTTTTCTTTTCGTTGGATCTAACAACAAAAATCCAAACCACAGTTTGTAACCTCTGAAAAGACTCACACCTCCACCCACACAGACGCACAACAACACAACTGTTTACCAGATTATGTTCAGAGCCAGCAGCCATGACGGCCTGCAGAAAACCCCGACACATGACTCATCCAGCAACATCCACAGACGCTGCATTCATGGGACTGACAGCATCATTTAGGAGTGAAAACAGAGGAGGAGAGGAGGTGACGGAGGGGAAGACAGAACCATATTAAAGCAGAAATAATAGAAAAGCCTTTACAGGGAGAGGGAGCACCAAAAAAAAGCCAAAAAGTGAAATTAAATACCCGGGGGGCCGAGCAGACAGCAGGAGAGACGTCTACAGAGGGTGAGGGCCAGACGCCGAGTTTCAGAGAATTTAATTTGCAGTGTAGGACATGTTAATAAGCGTGTCCATCCCTCTGCTCTGGAGGTTAACTCGCTTTACACCCGAGAAAGCCCCAACTAACATCCAACTTCTGCCTGCACATTACAGCCACATCCTGCTTTGTGCCATCGAGCTCTACTGTTACTAAAAAAAAAAAACAACCATTCAACATGTTTCCTCATTACTGCTGCTGCCCCCAAACAGCACACAATCCAGATCAATCCGCCACAGAAAGTAGTCCCCAACAAACGCATCAGTCCTCCCAAACTTTATGTCTAAATGTTCTTAGAATTTAAGAACGAATCAGCAGGTTTTTAACTTGTTCATATAAAACACGTTAAAAAAAAGGTTTTTATTTGATATGAAATTCATCAGCAAGTTTTATTTATGTTTTTATTGTTAAGTATGCATACCTATTAGAGTTATTAGAACCTAAATATTTTTTTTCTGTATTTATTGATCTCTGATGCTGCTGTTATTACACATTAATTCCTCTACAGGGATTCATAAAGTTAATATTAAATCAGTGGAGGCCCGTGGTTCGGCCTGTTGTTTAAAGGAGGCCTCCACTGTCACTGTTACAAGTTATTTATCAGGAATGATTGAAAAATGTATTCCTTCTTTCAGAATTTGTGCAGTGATGTCACATTCTTCCATTAATATGAAATTATTTTTGATTCATCTGAAAACATTTTCTGCATCTGATCCTCATAAATCAAAGCCTCCATCAAAGTGTTTTCTTAACTTTAACGAACATAAAGTGTTTGTGCATCTTTTTTTAATATAAAATCTGTTGTTGTTTTAAATACTGCTGAGCTGCTGGTGTTGCCGACATGTTGTGGATGTTTGTCGCTCTCCTGTCTTCCTGCTCGTCGTCACTTCGTCTGCTTTTCGTTAAGAAAATGCGTTTTCTGTATTTATGGTCAATCAAAAGCTTTCAGCTGAAAGAATAAAAGTTCTGCGAGCTTCTGGCCGTGACGGCAGCAGCGGCAGCTCTGCACCCGCCAATCCATCCAACCTTCCCCATGACCCTCACCCCTTCCTCCCCCTCCCTCCCTCCCACCCGTCCCCATTAGCTGCAGCTATTACAGCCCCTGGGAGAGAGTCATTACCGCTCCCATCCATGATGATGAAGCTCTCAGCTCGAAACACCGGCAGCTTGTACAGGCTGCGCTTGATTGGCAGGATACAGGGGGTGAGGAGGAGGGGGGAGGAGGGTGATGGAGGAGGAGTGGAGGTTTGGTATAGGGGGTTTGTGTGATGGGAACTCCACTCGAGATGTGAATTGGCTTTGCCACTCCAATCAGGCCGCTGGATGACAAATGAAGTGTGTCTCTCTCTCTCTCTCTCTCTCTCTCTCTCTCTCTGTCTCACCCTTCCTCCCCTCCTCCCCCTCCTCCTCTCCCTTCACACTTCTCCTCTCTGTCCGGGTGGAGAAAGAAAAGGGGAGTTCATGTGGGAGCGCTTGACAGCAACACAATCACATTTCTATTCAGCTCCCCCGCCTGCCTATTTTACCTTCCCGGCAGCCGGGCATGCCATGCACGCTAACACACAGGCCGGCCAGCCAATTAGAACGCAGCGCAAAGAATCTGTGAAAGACACAAAAGGTCTTTAGAGGTTTGGACAGGTGTCTCATTTGGCCGCGGGACATCGTTTGGAGGCTTTTGGTGGAGTCTGTGGGCAGAGGAAGGTTATTTGTGGCGCTGTCATTTTTTTGTTGTGCCGATCCTCCATGGGAATGATGGGTAAAAATGAACCTGATTCCTCCTCAGGACTCATGTCGGGTCACTTGTTTTTCTCTGCTCCTCTTTCTCCCGCGTACAGTAATTACAGTGGGCCCGGAAAAACAAGAGCAGAGATAATTGGTTTGTTGGTTTGCGGCTGAGTTTGTTTTGCAGGGTTATTATCCAGCAGCTCCATTATGGCTGGCAGCACTGAAATTCCTCATTAGCATACACAAATATATACAGAGAGGATGTGAAGGGGAAGAGAGAGAAATGCACCAGTGTTTAATAGCACACACATGCCACGCACAAAAACATGCAAATACAATCCACAAAGGAGCGGCGCTGACACTGCCTCCAGCTGTGAGGAGACGCAGGGAGGTGTCAGGAGGAGAGACGGCGAGGGGAGGGAGGTGGCGTGAACTATTTGTTCAGCAGACAACAGAGAGAAGAAGAATTTGAAAAAAAAAAAAAAACACAGAAAGACAGATGTAGCGGTAATTAGCACGAGGCCCGGCGGCGGTTTGCGTTTGCCAGTGGTGGAGATGACAGGGGAGGAAGAGCGGAGGCTGACGGTGGCTTTCACCCTCCACCATCATCATCTTCACCTTCATCGCCGTCGTCAGGAGCCTACACAATCCAACAATCGCTGTCAGTCTAAGTCAGAGTGGCGTGTCGGCGCCACAATGCCTGCTGTCAGTTCAGAAACCGGTTTGTTTGCTGTGGTCGGGATCAGTCCTGACCCGGCTCTGGGCTCTACTGCTCCGGTCTGGGATCAGGCTTTCTCTCTTTGATCCAGTCTGCGGTGACTTCAGTCATCCTGCAGTCAAAGTTTCACCTGTATGTTTTCATATTTCTGTATATTTACAAACTTCAAATGTTTCCCCTGAAATAAACAGACGTGACAGAGGAATCCTGCAGCGTGTACAAACCTGGGCCCCGGGACCCTGCAGAGGTCACAAGTGACACCTGAGAGGTCATGTGATTCTCCTCTTTTTACTGTGAGAAGCTCCCACAGAGAGCAGACTGAGGCCACAGAGTTTCGAAAACATAAAGACGGCATCGTTTGAGTCCGCAGAAACCACTGAAAACCCGGCAGTTCATATGCCAGGCCTGTGAGTGGCGCTGTAACCACAGAAACACACCAACAACAGAAAAGAAGACATTGGGGATGGATGTAAAAACGTGTGGTGCGTGGTGTTTCTAAAGTTAAACTTTGGATCGTGTGGATGAAACGACCACCCGATAAAAAAACGTTATTTCCTGCTTTTATTTTTGATCTGGTGGTTTTTATTTGTTCAGATTTCTTCGTTTGTTTTCATGTCGTCAGTTTTTGTTGTGCAGTAAAATTCTTTCTCTGTGGGAGAAAGTTCTGTTTGCTTTGTCTTCTTGTTTAGAGCTGTTGATGCAGTTTAATCAGGTCTGCTCGGTCTGCCCAGAGGGGGTGAGGAGGGGTGAGGAGGGGGGGGGGGTAAGAGAAGGTAATGTGAGAAAGCTGGAGGTGACAGCTATTGTGTGAAGGTGTGAACGACAGAGAGACAAGAGACATGTGAGGAGGACTGAAAAGTGCTCCTTGTCCTGTGAGGACCTTTTGAGGTGGACCTTCACCTCCTTCTTTCTGCCCCTCCTCCTCCTCCTCCCCCTCTCCCCCCAATCCCCCCAATTAGACAAACATTAACATCAATTAAGGGCCCTCACAGGAACACAGGCTCTATATAATTACCTTAATGGGTGGACGCTTTCTCTCCGTCCTCTCTCTTTCTGTCTCTTTCTTTAGACCCTCAATCTCTTAAACAAACTTAGAGGGCCTCAGTGGGAGGAGCGGGGGGGAGTAAATGTTGATCGGCAGCAGGGTGAGGTGGTGGGGGGGTCGTTTCCCGTTGGCTTTTGTGGTGCTGGTCTTTCTAAAAAGGCCCCCGGCTGAATTGGACCTATTGGCCAACAAACAGAGGAGCTGTTCCCACAGAGAGCCGAGAGGGGGACAATACAGACCCCCGACCGAGAGGAGGACAGAGGAGGAGAGAAAAGGAGGCCCAGGGGATCGAGGAGAGGAGGACTGATAGAGGAGACGAGATGAGGAGGGAAAAGGTGAGGAGAGGAGGAACATGCAAAAAGTTATGAGTGGAGGTCAGAGACGAGGAGAATAAGGAGGAAAAAGTACAAGAGGAGAGGGAGGCAAGTTCTGAAAGTAGGAGGCAGATGAGGAGAGAAGGAGTGAAGGTCATGGAGGAGGAGGAGGAGAAAGTGTTACTGCCTCAGTCTCCTCCTAATCATCTGAGAGGGCTCCTGACAGGTCCACCCTCCTGCTGTCGGCCTCCAGGGGGCAGCAGGTGGCTGCTGTGAGCGACAGGTGGGGGAGGGGCGGGATCACTTCCTGTCAGCCATCATGTTAGCTATAGCATGCTTCTGCTGGTTCACTAAGAGCTCCATAAAGTTTATCCAAACAAGACGGCGGCGCCCTGAAGCTGCACAACATTTTGCTTCTCTGTTACCATGGTAACAGCATCCACAACATAATTCGCTGCCTTTTTTTTCTGGCGCTGAAAACGTGACCATCAGTGTTTCCTGCAGCTCCTGAACACGTCGATGCTGCTGCAGCGTCAGCACTGACTTTAATTAATCAGCCTGATTCGGTGATGCGGTGATTTGAACGGAGTGCGGTGGAGTTGGAGGACTTTCTCGAGGACTTTTTGATGCTGAACAGGTTGAAAATTTTCCCTCCAAATTGCGAGCTGCGCTGCATTTACATCTGACACTTCAATCACTGCAGCTGAGAGACTCCATCAGAACAAACAGTCAAGCGGCGCCGTTAGCTGCAGCTGGGAGCGTCTCTGCGTCCGCGGTCATTTAGCTGCTCGTGGCTTCCTCTTTGCGGCCATCTTGTCTCATTTCACGCTCTCTTTGACTTTTTGTGCTGCTTCTTATGTTCCCATTTGTGTTCATTTTGTGGTTGTTTTGTATCTTTTGTGTCACTTAACGGTCGTGTTCCGGTGATTTGGACGTTTGCTGTGCACGTGTTAGAGTTACGTCTTTGTGGTTGGGAAGTTGTTTAAGCTCTTTCTCATCACTTTTGTGTCTTTAGTTGTCGTTCTGATCATTTGTGTGTCTCTGGAGCCGTTTTGTCTGCTCGCGGTTGTTTTGCATAATTTTTGCACCTTTATGTGGTCAAACGTTTCCTGTTCGTGGTTTGTTTGTGGTGATTTGGTGATGTGCTGGTCAGCTTGTAGCCGTGTGATTGGCTTTCACTCATGACATTCACGCAGACTTTTGTGTTGTGCAGAGAACTTTTCAGTTTGTCTGCGTGCTGATTGTCACACTTCACAGGCAGGTTGGAAGGTGACAGAAAAAAACCTGGAGTTTTGGATAATGGTGCAGAAATAAACAGCGGTATGGTCCTTTAGGGAACAAAGCCTGCTGCTGGCAGTTTAGAGCTGCAAACTGACAGCGAGCGGCCTCGGAGGAGAAGCAGGACGAGCTGCAGCTGAAAACAAGGTGACGTGTGTGAGCGATGGGCTGATTGACGGCGGCGAGTTTATTGTTGAGCAGCCAGTTGGACACCGGGCTGCAGCCTGGCTCACACAGAGACAGCTGTGTTGGAAAATGACCGCGGTAATATCTGTGCAGTTTTCACCCAGGACGTGTTTGTGTGAATTTGTGCCCTACACCTCCGTCTGCAGGCGCACTCTGAGCCTTTCTGCTCCGAGCTCGCAGGCGGCTGAACGACACACTGAGCGTCTTTGTTAAAAAATGAAAGCAGGATAATCATGTCAACACTTTTATTTCCACACCTGATCAGTCCATCAAAAGTATCTGTTGTTTCCCCGCTTCACTTCATCAGTTCTAAACGAAACTTTAGTACTAACTGCTGAAAATTCCCCTGAATCAGGCCTGAGAGAGGTTCAGCCTGAATCAGGCCTGGCAGTTCCTGGAGTGGAAAAACACCAGTTAGGTGTTAAAGATTAAATATGAATGCTATGGGGGGAAAAGACACTGTTCAGGGCTTCTCTCTGTGTTATTGATGAGGCGGACGGCCGTGTGTGTGTGTCTGTGTCTGTGTGTGTGTGTGTGTGTGTGTGTGTCCTCCTGCAGTCGGCTGGGTTAGGTGAGCCGGGCTGCAGCTTTCTGCTGGCGAGGACTCAGAGAGCTGAATTACTCCGGTGTTACTCTGTAAATCTCTGCAGCACATTTGCGCCCTTTATTTTTCCTCCGCTGAAGGTGATGATTTAAGCTGTCATGTTGCCGAGCAGTTTAACAATGCTTTTATAATAATATTTCAGAAAACTCAAAAAACATGCAGGACTGGGCTGTAAAGTGCTTCAGTGTTTGTGCCTTTTGTGTGTGGCTCAGCCAAAGTAACCATTTAATCTGACATATTTCGGAGCAGCAGAATAATAATATTTCAGCGTGGTCTTTCTTAATAGTGGGGGAGAACAAAAGGCTGCAGGCCATTCATCCGGCTGACGGCTGGCTTTGACACCGGCTGCTCCCGGCTCGGCGGGGCTCCACAGAAGGAGTCGGAGGGTTTAGACGAGCTGCTGCTCAAACGCTCTGACAGGGAAACATTAGCTGGCCCTGCTGCTGCCGGAGGAGGTCGAGGGTCTGATTCCTCCTGTACAGCCGAGGCCACGTCAACCCGTCACCTCCGACCTGGCTGTTAGGCTGCGGTGAACAGAGGACAGGACGTTTAGCCGAACACACCAGAGTCTGAACAAACAGGCGCTGCTCCTGACGTTTCAGCGATGCTAACACAGACGAACTGCTGCTCGCTAATGCAGTGATTCATCCAGATGCTGAATTAACTTTTAACCATTTTAGTTCAAACTCAAACATGCTAGCTGTACGTAGCAGATCATCTCCAGGCTGATCTCGGTGCCGTCTGACTCGATAGGCCAATCTGGCTGCTGTATTAGAAGCTTTTTTTCTTGCAGGGCTCATCTAGTTGATAATTTGGCTAGCTAAAGGCAACTCCCTGTTATGTAGCTAGCTTACTTTGGCTGCTCACCTACAGTCTTTTGTATTATGTCTGTTGTAGCCACTGATAAGTGAGTCAAAGCTCACCATGCTCGCTAACAGCTGGTTCCTCTCAGTTAGCCAGCTAACTGTAGCATACAAAGTGCAGCTGTCAGTACAGCAGCATATAAAGAGACAGAAAGGCTGATGGGAAATGTTGTGCTTCATGTGTTACAACTTTCAGGTTCAGTTTAAAATTGTAGAAATGGAACATTTGTTCAGCAGATGTTCCAGCTGAGGAGGAGGCAAATTATGCTTCTGTGATGAAAAGCGTATTTTGGGGTGTTTTGTGTGAGTACAGTCTGTGGTGTTTTCTGTGAGAGAAGCTAATGATTTAAACTTGACATGTCGGCGCAGCTTAATAACAGCAGAATAATAATATTTCAGCTCGCTCTTTCATAATAGCAAGAAAAAGAGAGTGAGAGCGGGCGAGCGAGCCATTCAGGCGGCATGATGGGTAGTTTGACACGGGCTGCTTTTCTGCTCTGCACAATGTTTCCCACTTAGAGCGCGCACGTACATACATTTGTATGACAAAATGCTCTTAATAGGAGAAGCTAGCACATGCTAACATATGCTAACACACACACACACTGCAGGCCTGTCATTGTGTGCTTCCAACGAGTTGACGAGGAGCGTTTAAAGCTCCTGACACACACCCCTCATCTGCAGTGACAGCTAGCAAGCTATTATTAACACACACACACACACACACACACACACACACACACACACACACACACACACACACACACACACACACACACACACACACACACACACAGAATGCTTTCTTCTGCTTTCCTCTCACACACTCCTTTTTACAGTGTGTTTCAGTGTGTATGTGTGTGTTGGTAAACTGGGTGTTCTGGATGATTTCACTAATAGTTTCAGCATGGAGGGCTATAAAGAGCAGACTGTTTAATTGTAGCTGGTTTTAACGAGCCTCTGATTATGGCAACATTCTAACGAGTGTGGGTCGTTAATGTTGACTAATCTACAGTCATTAGTTCAACACTGTCTGGCCTGAGAGTGAACTGCAACTCTGTTCACACACACACACACACACACACACACACACACACACACACACAAGCAGGCTCTCCCCCCTTTTCTCTCGTTCACACACACACGCACACAGAAAAAGTGCAAAAAAAGCGTGTATACATATTTTGATCAAGTTAAAAATAATAAGAAAAAAAAAAATACAAAAATATTCCATGTGTTCAATTGACCTACCTGTGTATATGAACCTCCCTGGTGTGCCTTTGCAGAACTGTTTGGACTTGTAAGACAGAGTGACCTCTACAACCCCGGGGATGTGTCTGGGAGGCGTCTGCACCCGGATGGCGTGCGGCGTAATCAGCTAGAGAAGCAAAGAAAAAGGGACCAAGAGTCACTTCACATGGTAATGTAGTTTTCTGCATTCTTTGATTTTGTGCAGACACGTTCACAAATGTGAAAGCTGGTGTGTGTAGAAATATTTGATATTAAACACAGTAGTTTAAGTAGTAGTTGGTAGTTTCAAAAATGTTTGGCATGTAAAAAATACAGGTACCTGCAGTGACACTCAGTAGAAAACAAATTCATATTTTGAGCTCAATATGACAGAAACTGTCATATTTTTATGGACAATTTTCCAAAAATATTTTTTCCTGTTTGGCTCAGGTTTACATAAAATCTGTAGCAGACAAATGGAACTTGGCAAACATGCAATCACTTTCCACCAGCAGACTTCTTCAAACTGTGCGTTCTTGCTCCGGAATCAATAATCAGGTTGAGTGCAAATGAAACATTCGGTTGGCTAAAATCCATTCGGAGCCAGTCTGAGGAACGCCAAGAGAGAGCTGAGTCAGTTTGAACTGAACTGAACTGAGACTCTGTACACATGTTAGTGTGTGTAAGTGCGGCTCTCAACACTGTAAACAAACCCCTCAGCTCTTAGCACACACACACAGCCATGCATGCCAGTATGTACACACACACACACTGTTGTTGTTGGAAAGGAGCCATGGTCGCTCAGCACACACGGTGAGTGGAGTCAGAAGACAAATAAACATTCTGTAGAGGAGTGGAACTGGGGAAAAGTATGATCCCGTGCGCGGCAGGCACCTCGGGGTGGGTGGGGGGGTGGGGGTGGGGGGGGGGGGCATTAAGCCGATGGCTATCAAAATCTGCTGATTTGATCAGTATTCTGATGAGACAGAGGGTGTGGAAGGTAGAGAGGGGCGGGCGGTGGTGGCTTGTTGGTGGGGACTCATTAGAGAGGCAAACCTCATTTAGACAAACATTAACACACACACACACACACAAACATGCACTTGATCACACACAGTTAAGAGCCTGACCATGAAGAAAAGTATGTTTTCATATTAAATTACTTCCTACAGTCCAAGGACAAAAACACAGCGGAGGGGTTGAAACAACATGGAGACAGGATGACGGCTGCTGGTAAACTGACCTCGCTCCAAACCAGCATGGTACCGAAGATAACTTGGAGACCATCGAAGAAGTTGTCTCCTATGATGATGACAGTTGCGCCCCCTGTGGTCCATCCCTCGCTGGGACTGATGGCTTTAATGCAGGGAGCTGCTCCTGAAGAGAGGAGAGAGCAGGGAAAAATTATAAACACACACACACACACACACAATGGTGTTTGAGGCACATCAGAATAAAAGCAAACATTCACTCTTGACATGAAATATTATTCAACAATCGTGCCTTTAAAACAACAGATCCATCTCTGCACAGGGAGGAAAATCTGGCTCAGAACATTTTCATCCCTGTTGCATCTGTCCCTCATAACTCTTCATGCAACACCCTCAGATTCTGGCTGCATTCCAGGCGAACACACTGAAAACGCTGCTGAGTCCTTTTCAACTGCTGTTTGAGACGAGAGGTTTCTCCTTGTTAATTATTCTACTGAGTAAAAATGAGAATATAAACACAGGAAGCAAATGCTGATGTTTCTCACTGAGTTTATAC
>JAVQJX010089734.1:0-16553 GCA_036025115.1 Ambassis agassizii
GATCAGTCTGAAAGTACTCTTGAACCTCAGCAGCTTGTTGTGGAGAGCATGGAAGCTGTTCTCCAGTCTCCCACTGAGCTTAGACAGCATCCTTCTGTCTGTCTATTATATGGCTGAGGCCACCCCCACCACATCACTGACTCTTCTGATGAGTTTGTTGAGTCCGTTTGTGTCCACTGCTCTCAGTCTGCTGCCCCAGAATACAACAGCAAACAAAATGGCACTGGCTACCACAGACTCAGACCCATCTTCAGCATGGTCCTGCAGATGTAAAAGGACAGGAGCCCCCTCAGTAGAAGTAGAAGTGAGTCTGGCCCTTCTTGTAGAGGGCTCCCAGGTATTTACAGTTATCCACAATGTCCACAGATGGAAACAGGATCCACATTTGCTTTGTTCCTCCTCAGATCACCCATCAGGTTATTTGTCTGCCATAGCAGGTGGTTCTGCTTACACCATGTGACAAAGCTGTCCACCACAGTCCTGTATTCAGACTTCTCACCCTTGCTGATACCAGCGATGGTAGAGTCATCAGAAAACTATTGAAGGTGGCATGACTCTGTCTGGTTCCTAAAATCAGTGTTATAGAGGGTGAAGAGGAAGTGAGAGAGGACAGTCCCTTGTGGTGTTGCTGACCACTGTGTCTGACACACAGTTACAGACGCACATACTGCGTTCTGCTAGTTAATAAAAAGATAATCCACAACATGGGGAGGATCTACCTGCATAGCTAGGCAAAGGCAAGGCAAATTAATTGTTTTTGTGGCTTTTAAATTGTTCTTTTCTTTTTCTTCTGTAAAGCACTATGAATTGCTTTGTGTAAGAATGCTGCTGTACAAATAAACTTGTCTTGCCTCACAAGTCCGACTCACTTCAGCCTCTGGGTGCTTTAAAATAATGTCGGAAATATCAACTGCTATAACTGAAACCAGTGCTATCGTGTAAAACAAGGAAATTAAAGCTGTTTGTACAAAGTGTCATTTTTAGTATGTTATAGTAAAATAAATAAAATGTACATTAAGTTTCACTTAACTACATATGTGCCTCGGTGTCCGTGAACTCCTCTGCAGTGCTCTGAATTACTATAGTTCATTGCGCCCTGAAGGCGTCCTCCTGTCACGTGACTCCGTCAAACATGGCGTCCTCCCGGAAACGGCTGGTTTGTTTACGCTCTGGGATCTGGAGCTTGTTGTTTTACTGCGTGTATTCTCATTTAAAGGTGGTTCTGTCCGAAGAAGCGGAGAGCTGTGAAAGCCTGAGACTCGGACAATATCCTTTAACCTGCAATTAGACACGGAAATAACATTTCCCGGAAGTTTAATTCATCTCACGGCACAGGCTAGCTTGTAGCTAACGTTAGCATAGCTTAATGTCGCTGTATTAAGCAGCAGGTATTAAATTCTGTTAAATTCTCTTAAATAGAAAATGTCTGTTGATGTTTTTTATCATCCATGTGACATAAGTGTCGCCTGCAAGATATCTTAATTGTCCATGTCCAAATATAAATTAGTATTATCTAAGTTTTTCCAACGTTTGTGTTCCAGACTGTTGCGGCTGATTCAGTTTCCATGACACTGAAGCCGCACAGGAAGCTCACACACAGTTTATACATGACGACGCTGATTAATACAATCAAAATCAGCTCGTTTTGTCCTTTAGTGTCAGATTAATGGGATGTTACAGTGAGGACAGAGAGGCTCAAAACAGGTCACATCTCCGCAGAACCTCATTCAGACCAACTGACTCTGAACGTATCATGCTGTTTTCACGGTGGCTCGGACGGTTCAGACTCCTTCACTCAGCTCACGTATCTGTGCAGAGATCCAAAGATCGATGAAGCCACTCAGGAGCCCGAGAGCTGCAGGGACACGACGGCCTGGGGTGAGTCAGACAGGAAGTCACAGCCAGAGCCACTGAGCAGGGGCTCAACATGAGGAGGGGGCCCCTCAGACAGGACGCCCGTTTAATGTCTGCGATTTTTGGAAGAAGCTGAAGTCCCATTTTATTTTCTGAATTAAACTATAAGTACGAGGATAATGTGACTTTATTACATGTATGTCTGTGTGTGTGTGTGTGTGTGTGTGTCTGTGTGTGTGTGTGTGTGTGTGTGTGTGTGTGTGTGTGTGTGTGTGTGTGTGTGGTGGATAAAGAGAGAGATGGAGTGTCAGTTGTACAAGCCCATATTGAAGAGGGGACCCCCCTCTGGAGGCAGTGGACAGACATGCTCAGCAGGACGATCATTGACGATCACAGAGGCCCCTAAAGTCCCACAGCAGACTGGAGGTGGTGGAGAGCAGGAGAGGGGGTGGAGGACAAGGTCAGAGGTCACACAGACCTCCAAGTTTAAGAGAAAAAGTTGAATTAGTGTGTTTTTGGTAAGTATTGTTAAGTTAGTAGTGTCTTCTAGGATGGTTTTACAAATTATTTTTGAACACGGCAAGCAGCAGATCATCACAAAAACTCATTTCAGGACTGACATGATAAGGTTTGTGCAGAGTGGAAGTGGCTGTGGAAAATGTTTAAAAAGGGTCTGAGTCTCCAAACTCAAAATGACTCCTCTTAGCCAGGAAAATATCATATATGACAGCATATGTCCACATTTTAGCATGTTCAACACAGGTTTAAACCCTCTTCTGTTTGGGTTAATCTCACAAATCACCTCTATGTTTATTTTGTTGACTTTATGTGGCTGCTCCAGTATGTTTTTTTTTTTTTTGCTAAAAACAACAGCCATCACTTTGTTGCTTCTTTGAATCAATGCAAATAATTAGGATAATTAGGATGTTACTCTCTTGCTAACAGACAAACCGTCTACATAAAAGGAAAATAAAGAAACTGTATGTGTACTTTCTAAATAATCTGATTTGAATTACTCTGCAATGTAATGTGACTCCACTCTTTCGGAACACATGTGATTCTTCTCAACAAGCATAAAATCAACCCTGATCTGCGCTCACAGGTTTGAACACACATGACGATTCTCACCGTAACCAAACAGCAGTCTGAGTGTTTCAGCCGACATAAATCTGCTCTTTTCAACTGTTTTATGTGCAAACAGGTCAAGCAATTATAAGAGCATGAATTTATCAGCTGTCAGTGTGCAGCAACTGGAGGTGTCAAACCAGTGAGCCGCTGCAGTGTTTTATTCCCTGTCAACAGGCGCAACAACTTCAGAGCTCAGGCACTTTGTTCATTACTCCCACTAAAATGTGCTTTTCAGACTTAAAGCTTCCACATTATACCAAATATTCATCCAGTTAAAGAACTTCAGTTTCAGTGCATTCTGGTTTTAGCCTTATTTCAGTGTCTTTACTTTTAAAAACAACATGAGCTGCAGCTAAACATAGAACTTTGAAGAAAAGAGTTGCGCCTTTCCTGTGGAAGCCACCGCAAAAACAAACCAGGAGAAGAATTATTCTAAGGAAATATACCACAAAACCTTAAGACAACAAATATCATATAATTTAACATTTTAAACCTTGTCTCATGTCCATAATGTGATATATTACATGGACAAAAGATGGCATCTTGTCCAAATACAGATACTCATTATTGTGTATTTGCAGCCTGATCTATCTCTGGGCATTGACTCCTAATGCTTCCATCACTGGATTGTCAAGTCTACACAATAATATCCTAATATATTGTGTCATCTGAACAGACTGCCTTTGTCTGTGGAACTCTTGTGTATGTACAGTATGTTTATTAAAGCAACAAACCCACCACCACTGCTAACATCATTTAGCTCCATCCTATACTTATCCTGTCGGGTCAGTTTTAGGACCTCAGCACCTTGCTGAATCAGGAACCTCCATGATGTCTTGCAAACAAAGAGACTTTATCTTCACTTTTTCCTGAGGGTCCAAACTTCTTTCCTCCTCAGTGTTAATAAAATCTATTATGGGGCTAAACATCCTCCTCACATCACACACACTCAAATTGCACACAGTTGTGAGCTTTAGTGCCGCCATGGTTGCAAAGAAAACAGGAAGCAAATGGACTCTGGGATGGGATGGCTCCCTTGTCTCTGGACAGTGTTTAAGTTGGACTCCTCTTCAGTTCCCTATAATAAGCTCCACGTACTTTCCTGCAACACACCGACCTGATTCCACAGAGGAGGTCACCGGAATTGAGACATCCAAAAATACAACACAATGGCTCAGCCTTGGGGATGTGAGTCAGTTCACTTCCTGGTTGCCATGTTTTTAATATGTCCCCCTTCCTCCCTCTGTTTCCTCACAAGGGACAGATTGGCTTGTTTGTGTGTATCCCCAAGACTCTGTCTCATGAATCTGGCCCTTTCTTTCTCCCTTGCCACTCTTACTATTTCCTCTCTGAGATGTATAAACCAGCCTCTATGAAAGAAACCTCTGCTGTACTAGAATTGACAGTGGTTGAATAAGGGTATACACAAGGCGGTGCTTTCCGTCTCTGGCCATGCAGATCAAACGCAACACTAATTCTGTGTTTTCCTCTTGTCCCCAGCCTACTCAGCTGATTTTTATCACCTCGGTGTCTGTCTCTAACCGGATCCCCACACCCTGTCATTGTGGTGTAGACACACCGTAGTTGAACATGTAGACCAATGTACCACAAAAACAGGCCCTGACTGGGTCATACAGAAATGTCATATGTGCTGTTAAAGAACTTGTTACCATGGTAACTAAATATGGCTGAATCACAAAGGAATTATTACCTTGTAAAATGTGTGTTTTAACCCATAATTGATCAGATAATATTGAAAAAATAATAAAATATTTGCTGTATCAACCTTCAGGGTTCAGACATGAAAAGTGAGTCAGTCCCCTTTTTTTTTCTTTTCTTTTTTTGGTCCATGAGAAATTAAAATTTAAACATAATAAATACTCATGTATTTAAAATTATGCATGAGGTGTGACTGCTTTGAGTGACAGGCTGACTCACAGCCCCCTGCTGTGACAGCTTGCCTGCCTTGGCTCCACTCATTCTCCACTTCTTTGCTTGTATAAGGAGTTCAGGCTGCTAACATGATGATGGTTGTAGCCTCCCACAGAGACTCAAAACACCTGTATAGAAAAAGGCTTTATAGGCATTAAGAACCACCGGTTAAGGTTAAGCATTAAAACAAGAATTAGGGTTTGTGTAGCAATCAAAACACACATTCATAACATAAAACATGAAACACATTTTAAAAGGAAAACTGTGTCTCAATGCAAATCAATGGGAACCAAAAAGGGGCGTAAGATGACACGTAAAATACTAAAACTGTTCATTTTTAAGACACAAAATGATTGATTATACATCTCTTGGTGAACACCGGCTGCAGCTGGAAAACTCTGATATGACATGAATCCCTTTGCATGAGCAGTAATGTCCTTAATTTAAACAAGATTTTAGAAAGTGGGTTAGCATTAGCATACTGATGTTAGTGGTTAGCTAAGAGCACAACTGTGTACAGTTTCACTGGCTGCTCGGATGTCTGGGGGGTTATTGCTTTCTCTGTAGGAACAAAAGTACAATATCATGCTTGTGTTACAGTTTTAAATGCTAATCAAATCTGTGCAGTCCTTCAATTCTAGACTAAATGAAATATTTTTGGATGTGTTGGAGAGAATGATGGATGTTTCTGGTTTTTCTTGGTAAAGCACACACTATAAATCGAAGGAACTGGGCTACAGGAAGAAGGAACAGCCTCACATAGACCCCAGTTGTTTGCATGTATAAATGAGACAAACAGCTCTGTGTGTTTTCACATGTGTCTGCTTCCATAGAGTATGAAAGGAAGACAGCCCTCTCTGTCAGAGCACCGCGACCCTCCTCACGCCTAAAGAAAAGGCAGAACGCTGCATTGTCAGGAGAGGTCACAACCCCACGACTCATAAAAGACACAGTGCTGAATGTGGCACACTGTTAGCTAAAGCTCAGTGTGTGAAGGAGGAGGGAGAGACGATGGTGAGGACAGAGAAAAGAGGAGATGGAAGAACCGGTGAATATCTGCGGTCTCACTGAGCTGCGTGCCAAACCTTACTCCGGATACCAACCCGCCCAGGATACAGGGTTCCTCTCTCTCTCTCCCGCACACACACACACACACTTTTTCAGAACAAACAGACCTATGGAAAAACAGAGTGTATTAATTAAAAACGTCCACATGCAGGTGGGAGAGAGGTCAGCCAAAGTTCCTTCATATTTGAAAAAGATGGATCAGGGGCCGGCTGGCTAATGAACTTAGCCCGTCATGTCGTTCAGCTACTGAAAAAAGACATGATGGAGGATCCAGAGAGTAAATCCTGCACAATAATGATATGACTGTCATGACTCACAACATGTACTTCTAGTGCTTGTCTGGCTCCAAATTGACAATGACAGCACTGATCCTCAGTCATAAACTTGAAAGCAGAATCTCCAATTCAAGTCGAATTTCTCTTATAGTGTAATAGTTTCATATGTTTATAATTTCCTCTTGGAAAGTTGTTACTCAGCAGGACTAACAATGCCTGGAAAAACAATCTTTGCTGTAGAAGAGGAAGAGACTTTTCATTTGTGAAAAGCTTCAGCGGTCTGTGTTCCTCTTCTGTGACTGAGGCTCAGACGTGTCATTAAAAGAGATGTGAAGAAGCCACGGTCTGGTCAGGGCAGGAGACGTAAAGGATTAGAAACTGAAGGTCACCAGTATCAGACAATTAGTGTAAAAATTAAACTAATTATAAAAACATAAACATTTATGTGGCTCATGACTCAGAAAGAAAAATGCCTTTAATTGAATTGAATGTAATTGAATTTACTAAACTTTTTGTGTGAGCAGATGTCATGACTGCTAAAGTAAATACAGCAGCATCAACACTAAATGATACAGGTTTTACCTCAACACATGCTTCACACCTCATATTTTTACACCTCCCAGAAATGACACACACATGACTGCAGTACATTAGGAGGTTTTCCACATGGTTCTGTGAAAATAACATGTTATTGTTTGACACGACGCAAAATGAAACCATCTTAGTTGGGAGTGGTGGAGGTGTCGGGGCAGCCTTTCACTCAGGACTCTGGGGTTGGAGTCCCCATGATTTCACCCGAGTTGAAGTTTTTACCACAACTGTATTTAGCATAAAACAAACAATCAAATAAACAAACTGTCCCCCTCATTTTTAAGGGATCATAACTTAACTTAACTGATCATAGCTTCTTATAAACCAGCATACAATATTATCTACCGACTCCGAAGTTGTTGTTGTTCACAACATGAACAGAAATATGATTTCTGTCATTGACTTCCCTTTCATATTGCACCACCCAGTGGCTGGTCTGCCTCTCCTGACTCAGGTACACACGTTAACAGAGTGCTGAGTTGTGTTTGGTGAAAAAAAAAAACAGCCAAAAGCAGAACTGGTAGCAGCACGGCTCAGAGCTCACCGTGCTGCTCGGACAGAATTAGAGAATATTTTTCCTGTGCAGAGTTTAGTACATCACACATTTTCAGAGTGCTTAAGTAAGCCTCGACAGACAGTATTAATTTATAACAGCGGGATGGTGGAAAAGCCGTGTTTATACGTTTCAGCTAAAGGAATAACATAAATCCTTAAGTAAACCTAATCTGTCAGTGATTGTAAACAGTCTGTCACAGTAATGGCCTCGGGAACAAATGAGGACCTCATGGCCGGGGCCTCAAGTAACCCCCCCCCCCCCCCCCCCTCACCCATCACCTCCACATCCAGTGTCTTCCCCTTTTTCTATTTAAAACACTGGTCTGAGAGAGAAAGGAGCTGGTAGGAACTTCCTGTCTTTGCTGTAAACTTTAAAAAAAGAGGGGGCACCACAGACCAGCCTAACCCCCCCACCCCCGAGCGCCTGTCTCCACAGAGGCCTGACACCAAAGCAGGTCAGGCCAGGATCTGTGTGCGAGATAAGACAGGCAGCAGGAAGGAGACAACCCAGAGCCCCGCACTCCCCTGACGTGACAGAGCCGCTATTCATTTTTCAGGAAGAAAGAAAGAAAAACAACATCAACAATATCAGATGCAGCTCAGGAGAGGAAAAAAGGAGGAGATGGAGTCGTTTAGTGGGCAACTTGACTTCATTAAGACCCCGTGCCTGTCTTTTATCCCGTTTTACTTTTTAAAAAGTAAAAGCAGGAAAATAATTTGCTTGTAAAGTCATCTTAACATTGAGCATGTCTGTGAATAATCGCGCAATAAGTTGCCGCACAAAAACTTTCCAATTGATTTTGCTGTATTGCCACAGTGCCTCAGAGCTTCAGGGATAAAGAAGTGCGGTGGCGCCACTGTAGCCCAAACACTTGTTGTTGTCACTACACACATAAATCATTCCTTTCTCTTGGTCGCCGCACAGAAGCTGTGAACAATGGCAGGTAAACAGAGATGACGCTGGAAGAAGAGCCTGTTAGCTCAGCACTGTCCTCTCTCCCACACACATTCCTAGCAAAGGTGCAGATAAACGGCTGTGGCACCATATGTCAGCACAAAGCAAACAGGGGAGACGATTAGGATCACACACATGCAAATGCAAACAGGCGCTACATACGTGTGTGTGTGTGTGTGTGTGTGTGTCTGTGTGTGAGCACCCAACCAGCACACACACACTTTTGGGAATAGCCAGAGGGAACACCATTCACTGTCTCTGTTTCTCACTAAGCTAATTAAAAAAAAAAGAGTTTGCCCTTTAAACAGAGTAAAAAGGAGTGTGATTTGGCCTGCAGGACAAAGTGAGGGAGCTGTGGGAGAGTACACAGTGTGTCAAACCTGTCTGCCTCCATGGCAGCTGTCACCTTTAGTCCCTTTCAGACTGGACTCAAAAGGACACACTAACATCTGGCCTTTGCCTTCAGCAATCAGTAACTTCTATATATGTTTATTTCCCACATACATTTTTTTGTATATCTTATTTTATATTTTATATGTTCATTTTATTCTTTGTGTCTTTATTCTGGTCCTACTAAATGTTTGGGGTTTAATTTCCCTTTAAGGATCAATACAGTCTGATCTTGTGCCAGACTCTCTCACATTGGGAGTGAACTTAATTGGATCCAGCCACTCTTGTGTGTATAAAAATATGTAAATAAATATTTGTCCTGAATCTCTGCTTATTTTTATGCTTCTAAATAGAAACTTTGCCCTTAATTCTTCATTTCCTCAATTGTAGAAACCCCCTTTTCCCCCTCCAACAGCTGTGACCAAAATGATCCATGCACACAACGTAAAGGAGAGAGAGTTATGTGTATTTATGACACAATGCCCTGGACACGGAAAGTCCTCTGTCCTCCGTGAGCCTTTCGTCCTCCTCTGAACCCATTCCTGGTTCTTCCAGCGCTGCACCTCCATTTGCATGTTTCTGTCATGTATGTCAGCCACATGGCCAAAGTTTTTCCAGAGTGAATGACAATCAGCCCATTTTGTGTACAGATCTGTTGCATATAACACTTTGTTGCAATCAAGACAAAATTACAACAAGAAGAATCTAGAAAACCAAAACAATGAGCCAAAAGTGGCTAAACCGGTCTCATAAAGTGCATTGCATTTTTGTAGTTCATATTCTGACACCATTCAGAGTTTAAAGCAGGATAAATAACCTCAAGAATCACATTAAAAACATCAGCCATGCAGTAAAAATATGAAATGAAAAACAGGCTTTACTTGTCCCAAACACACACACACACACACACACACACACAGGGAAATGCCCACAAGCAATGAGCTTTGAAGTCATGCTTGGCCTGCGTGGACTGTCAGGGTGGTGGCCTCTGGAGCAGAGAACCAGCAGCTTGTCCAGCCCTCACACAGGGAACAGAGGATGGCAGGAGGTGGATAGAGAGACAGAGAGCCAGCCACGGTGGGAGGAGGAGGAGGGAGAGGAGGAGGAGGATTGGCAGCAGTGGGTTACCCAGAGAACAACAAGGTCTCCATAAGTGTTTGGCTCCCAGTTGGTGTGTGAAAAGAATGAAAAAGACACCATCTTGCTGTGAGGTCGGGGGTCAGAGCAGGTCTGAATGCTCATTTATCTCCAACAAGGAGGTGACGAGGGTGAAAGACTTATTGCTTACAGTCAAGTAATGATTCATGTTGGAGATCCGCTGACGGGTACAACAGCTGTTCAGGAGGTCGTGATGATTCAGTGTGTATTTAGAGAATTATATTGATAAAGAGACTAATTATTTCAGTAATTTCTTAGGTGTTTTGTATAAAGCCCCCCACTTTACTGCATCGTCCTCGTCCTTTAAAAGTCCATCGGCTGAAAGAGGTTTGAAGGATTCCTTGCATGCACTGCCAGTTTCAAATCCCTCAACATTTCAGTAGGATTTAAATCTTAGCTTTGACATAAACCTCCTGTATCTTCCTTTGAGCCATTCCTTTGTGGATTTTGTGTATGTTTAACATTCTTGGCCTCACATTACCTCCAAGTGTTCTTTTTTTTTTAAGGATTTATAGTAGTATCATTGACTGAAAAGCACATTCTGGGTCCTTCGAGGACTTTTTGGATCAAATAGTGAGTTTTTAAATCTCTAACACTTGTAGAAATGTGTTATAGATCCCCTTGATGTGACCTTGATTTAGAGCTAAATGCTGGTATGATGCAACACACACATCATAAAGACAACACCAGAAGACAGATCGCTGCAAGTGTGAGGGATTATTTTCTGTAGATTTTTCAGCCACACTCCTCATCAGGAGCTCATAATGTGCAGTCCAAATGGAAACATGGTTTTGTTAGTATCAGTGTTTGTTATCAGCATTAGACTAAGGTGACTGAGCGAGGTAAAACACTCACAGGTGCTGTGTGTAATGAGCTGTATCATGTACAGTGTGTTCAGACTCAATCTCCTCCTTTGTCAAGTCCTCAAACACCACAGAAGATTAATATCCTCGGATTATGCTTCGTTGTTGTTAATAAGATTTAATGCTTGTATTAAAAACATATGTATGTGCCAAGTCCAGGATTAAAGAGACAATAACATAACTACAGTAGTTTAATCCTCCTTCATGCAGGGGTCTCATTTCACCTGTATTTACACAGAGAGGACCGACGGTGTGGAGAATAAATACTGAGCTGGCACTGCAGACGTTCATGAGGAAGGAAAAGCAGGTTTAAATTTCAGAGACGGACACAAAGGAAGTCATAAAGTTAACTCAGTTTAATATGAGACAGTGGGTGATTAAAGCTAAAAAAACACTGTTATCCAACAGAGGGAAGTTAAAGTTGATGTTTGGCCAAATGACAGAATGGAGTCACACAAGGTCAATTTACAGCTGTATTTGAAATTTGTTTAAGTTAATTTGAATTTATAAAATAAATATGGCAACGCTGCCGGCAAACAGCTTTTTACACATACATTGGTACCATTATTGTTGCATTTTTAAGTCATTTTGGGGGTTTTATTTGCTTTTACTATAGTGCAGATTGTAGTGTTATATTGTACTGTGATGATTATGGGTCAACTATTATCAGATGGCGTCTATCGGCTTTCACTATAGTCTCATGTCATGGGTTGTGAGACACTGGGCTTCTTCAGTAGCCAGCCATGCTAGTGATCCTGCTTTGATGATCAGTGTCATATCCATGTTGGATCAAACACACACAGAGCAGGAACACATACATCCATCACAGCGAGACGAGGGGTAAGTAATGTGATACAGATGGAGTCCACACCAGCAGCTTGATGACAGGGTTTGGTGTGTTACCTCTGCTATACTCTAGACCACAATGAAACGGCTCCAGACTCTGTTACTGTCTGTGGTGAGCAGGGAAAGGTGCTCATGACAGCTCTGTGAAAACTCAAATGTAAGCTAAATGTATGTGACGCTGTGGTTCTGAAAGGGAAGATTTGATAAAAATGTCACAAGTGATTGGATGTGATTTTTTTGCACTGGACCACCAGTGTTCACTGTGATGCATTCTTTGAGAGAGGACTCTGTTTGACACACTGGGTGGACTCTTAGCCATCTTTTATGTGGCAGCATGTGGAGCAGAAAGCCTGTTAAGGCTGGCAACACACTTATGGTTGCCACAGTATTTGTAAGCTGTAAAAGTTTGCAACATTATGTTAGTGACCAAGAAGCAACCTCAAGGGCAGAGTGAACTGCTTTTTTTAACAAAAAAAATGCAGTTCACGCTGCAGCCTGTAGGGGCTGACTCCAAAAGTGAGTCAATCCCTATAGATATCCCCAATATCCAGCTGCAAAGCAGAAATAAAAAAAATATGAATATGAACACATGAATAAAAGTTCCCTTTTTGTAAGAATTCAAAACACTTTCTAATATAATGGAGACTTAAAATTATACATAGTCATGAGGGTGACCACCTTGACAAGCTTCCTGCTTCTCTGACTGCCTGCCTCTAAGCTCCACCTCTTTGTCTGTATCTGGAGTTTAGTCAGTCAGTCAGGGCTTTCCACAGGGACTCAAAATGGCTCTTCTATTTGAACATAATTTGGACAAGCCTTGAATTAGCCCATACCTCTCTAACTGGGTCTTTAAAGAGGTTTTGCGACACAAAGTCTTTCTTTTGTTTCTCAGTGTGAAAGGGCTGCTGTTCACAGAGGCCATACCAGGGCAACAATGGTGTTGCTCCATCTGAAAACAGGCAGCATCTAGATTGTTTTAGTTCACTATGTGTTTTGCTTTTCACTTCCCCCTAATATTCCTACTCATCATTCCAATTGGGAACTTGGCATAGTCTCCTGGGCTGTAAAACTAATCTGGAATTTGATTTCATTTTCATAAAGTGCAGATGTAGAACTCACTTTGTGAGTATTTCTGTGTGTATGATGGAGCTCTGTTGAAATTTAGCAGTCCACCCACCAGTCCTCACGGGACCGAACCACGTCCAGCTCCTCCAAACTCCCCGCCGGGCATCGCTCCCTGCCCACATCCAGAAAGAGCCAAGAAGTGTGTGGGGAAACTCACCTCAGAGAATATGTGTCATGTCCTTCTTAGTCATTCCCGCTGCACTGTGAGCCCAGCCCGATGGAGGGGTAACACAAACAGGCGAACAACAGGAGGCGACGGTGGCCAAGTTAAACAAAAGGGGATTATGCATGCACAGGGATGCACACAGATCCAAGAGAACAGCACTGCATACACATGCATGTGTGCACGCATTACGTGTACATAAGCAATTATCCCTCAAACACATTTTATAGTCACAGTCAACAGAGCTAACCAAACAAACAAACCCAGTCAGGTTTGCACAGAACCACTGTTAATATACACGACAGGAAAATGACCCACTTAAATGCGCACACACGGGCTTCTCGTGCAGCTGCTCGTTGTGTCTTCACGCCAGAGCGTCCTGTTGAAATGCCGCTCTCTTGACTCTCGTGCCCCACCGGCCGGCTTCTTCGTCACACAGATGCAGCTTTGTCGGCTTGTCAGAGGAGACCTGGCCCACCTCAGAATCCATATTTGTATGTGATGACAGAGCCACTCAGAGAAACTGCTTCATATGGATTCTTTTGTTGTTTACTTTTAGTCAAATACTTTGATAATTAGAATTTTTTTTCAAGGCTATTTTTTTCACTTGAAAGAAGAAAAATTATGTTCTGCACTTACAGATTTATGGTTCATGTAAGGTGAAATATCCAAACAGCAGTTCAAAAATCTATTAATCCTCACATGGTTAAGCTTAGTTGGCATGCACTCACACCAATGCAAACAAGCCTACAGGCAAATACGCCATCACTCAAGCCTGTGTGCTACCATTCGTCCACACTGTGCAAAGACATAAATATACCCCTGATAAGACAGAGTTTGCACACTGTCCTACTTCTCCATCACATGCTCTCTCTCCATCCCTCTCTGAGATCTGAGTTTTCACCTGCTGGCACTGCACTCCACACAAAGAACTCATTGTGACCAGCCAGATTCCACTCCTGGGTCCTGGGTGAGATTATAAAACATTTAAACACACACACACACAAAATCTCTCACACACATATAAACATGTACATTCTGCCTGGGGATTTCCATAACATCCAAGCTCTAAGTCATGTGGATAGACTCTCATCATGTGCTGCCACATGATCACATTACCTTTAAGGTGATGTGATACACTCATATATGTTACAAACATGGCTGGTTTGAATCAGTCAGAACATATAATGAAACTTTTTTAACCAGCTTAATTCTCATGCAATGCATGAGCCAATGCTGCCACCTGCTGGACAAAGACAAACCCTTTCTATGTTTGCACCTTTGCAGCCTCTGTGTGAGAGGGAAACAAAACTGCCTGTTTTGTGTGAATTCCTGACACACAGTGCTGACTCAGCTGCTTCTCTTCTCACAGCGATGGTGGTATAGTGGTGAGCATAGCTGCCTTCCAAGCAGTTGACCCGGGTTCGATTCCCGGCCATCGCATGGTGCAGAATTTTTAAGATGTTCTGAGCCATCACAGCAAAAGTCTGCAGTTTTAGACTCACACAAAAAGCAGATGCATACATGGATACGTCTGTATATCCATTTATCATCTGATAAAGACAACTAAATTCTCTCTTTGTGCACTTTATCGTATGGTAATTTGTCATGACGTTTTTTCGTGACTATTTTTGTGCTGAAAAAAAGAAAAACGTTGAAATGATTGGATAATATAAGTGACTTTTTGCACGACATTAAAAGGCAAGCTTATGCGATGGCCGGGAATCGAACCCGGGTCAACTGCTTGGAAGGCAGCTATGCTCACCACTATACCACCATCGCAATGTCAAAGAGCTGGACGAACCGTGCTGAGCCAACACTGTGACTGAGGAAAGGTTGCAGACATTACAGGATATCATCGCTTCGTTGATTCACACACTTTACGTATTAACGTGGCTATTCTGACTTAAAATCAACGATGAAACAAAACGCTGTTTTTCATAAATTGCACATTAGATGTTTTATTCATCTTCTGTTGGATTGGACTGCACGGGTCAGTATGAGCTTCGACATACTGGAGTGCCGTTTACAAAGATACAGAAGTAAAATACAAAACTCTCCAGCAGATGGAGCTCTTACTGTGTTCCATGAAAATGTCTGCAAGATGTTAATTAGGAGCTCATGTTTAAAACAGTGATTCAGATTTGTTCTTAATGTGCTGAGAAATAGCCATGAGAAGGAGACCTGCTGTCATCTGAAGGTCTCATCATTTGTTGTGTTATTTGATTTGAACCACAGAAACCTGCAGGCTGTGAATGACGTGCAGTTTGCTATGATTCTGAAAAATACAGGAATTCAGACCATTTATTTAGACATTTAACCTCTGGTCACAGAAGGGGCAACGAAATGCGGGACACATCAGGACACAGCCTCCAGTGCAAAAAACACAGTTTTGGGTCATTTTCTCAACTTTTCCAAACTTACTGTGCTGTATAAGTTATTTTTTTCATGCTTTTCTTTCACAATTGAACTTATTCAGCGCAAAAAGACCATAGTTCAGGAAAATCGGCCCAGACGTGAGTTTTTGGCCTGCACAGTTTTGGTAATTTTCTCAACTTTTCCGGACATACTGTGCTGTATAAGTTATTTTTTCATGCTTTTCTATCACAAATCAACATATTCAGTGCAAAAAAAAGACCATAGTTTAGGATGTCCCAAAGTCGTTCAGGGCGACCTCCTGTTTTACAGGTCAGTGAAAAGGCCACATTTTAACCCCAAATCTTTTCCATTTTACCATGAGCCACAATATGAGAAATTGTCTTTACTTCTTGTTATGGCAAATTTAACTGGTATTTTATTATCAATCTATTTATTCTAAAAATAAACATGTTAAGTTGATGTAGTTTATATTAAATGCAACAAAGTCACACTGTTTCATGCAAAGACTTTTATTTATGAATAGTCTGCAGTACTGTACATTAGCACATTCCTGTCTGTATTACTGATCATAGCAAATACAGACAAAGACTGTGCCTTCAAAAACAGTTCCCTTTTCACAATAATCTAAAAATACCTTGTTCTGTTTTAAATATGTAGCTTAACTTTTGAAAATAAAATATACATTATATGAAATATAACAGTTGTTTATTGGATAGACTATACTGTACCAAATGCAATTATATGCAAATACACCTTCTCTCTGTGACTTCTCACGCATCACATGCACAACAAAAAAGAGAGAAACAAAAAAAAAAAATATATGCCGCGCATACAAAATAAGCTGTACATACTGTATGAAAATAGAAAATATCAAAGCAAGATGTGCACCAATAGTCTAGATTATGTTACAAAGAACTTGCAGTACAAAAGAGACCTACGAGAATGACCAGATAAACACATTACCTGGAGCACAGAGGTACAGATACTGGGTTGGTTATAACAGGACAAAGACCAACAAAGAAAACAAAAAACACAACTCGCTTCCATGCAAGTGTACAACCAGATCCAACTGCAGCTGGATCAAAGAGTGACAGGGTCAAACGGGCAAATCAGGAGTTACAGTTTTAGGTTTGAATTCTGCCATTAAAACCCAGTGAATGTTGATGTCCAATGCATAGCACAAAGTTTAGTTTGGTATGTTTTTTTTTTTTAAATGTTCGTATTGCTACCCCATAAGTAAAGTGAGTGAATTTAAACTTATAAAGCACTGA